>JAJJWO010000234.1:0-57637 GCA_021655895.1 Fusarium sp. NRRL 66739
GGTGGGAGGTGGGGGGAGAAGTATCGTAGCCCAGTCTGCAGGATTAAGAGGTAGATAGAAATGGGATGGACTATAGCGGTCGTAAGATGGATGATATGGTAATAACAGTAAGAGCAAAAAGGGGGCTCACAACTGGCACCTGCTTGAGCCGACTGCATATACCGAGTATGTACACAGGCACAAGACAACGAGATCGCGGTGTTCTCTTGGGCTGGGATAAGGTAAGGATAGGATCCAATATGATGGGGTCGAGGTATCTAAGGTACGGACGGGAAGAGGAGCGGTATAGTGGATACCCCCCGGTACAGCGCTGGCCGATGCAGGCTTTAGTCCGTTTCTGGAAGTTTTGACGAGCTGCAATTGGTTCAACGGCTCTCCTACGGGTCGGTACCTGAAGCCCTGTGCGAATCGCACGTCCACTGTCAGCCAGGTCAAGGTCGGGCCGGGTCACAGGGGACTTGTGTGCGTTGGCAAGCGCTGCAATACAGCCCTGGCAGTTAACTAATACCCGACCTCGCCGGGTTAATCCAAGGCTGAGTTGAGTTGAGTTGAGTTGAGTTGTTTATTATCGAGTACCTAGGCACCTTGGCAACCGGCTTGATTGATCAGTGGACCTCGAAGAGCCTCTACGGCTGTTATGCGCCGAGAGACCTGTTTCGTCCCGTCGCAGTGGTTGAGGGTGGAACACATCCCGTCCACTCAAACATACATCTTGGATCATGTCCTACCAGACAAGTCATGATCGACTATGACGATACCTCTAGGGTGTAGGACAATGAATATGACTTGCAGGAGTGTTAGAGGCAATGTCTGTCATTGTACTCAGTATGACATTGTAGGGACAATGGGACATTGACTAAAAACAAGTTACCTACCTAAACCAGAGGAATATACTTGGTGGAACTACCTAGGTAGGCTCTGAGTTGTGAGTTGTCACTGCATTTCCGTCAGCCCAGCAAGACCGTCTTTTTGTCAACAGAGGAAAAACCGGACCAGACAATTACGACCACGAGGACAACCGAGGCGATAAGAAGAAGAATGAAAACTTGTAACGGAAAAAGAAAGAGCATGCGTGTCCCCGTGTTCGTATTGGCTTTTTGTTTGTTGTTGTCGGCCATTTGCATACCTCGCATTAGCTACCTACCTATAAAACAGGGACCTATTAAACCCTTGTCCGCTTACAACTGATGCTCTTGAAACTGGCCATGCAGCAGGAACATGTTTTCAGCTTAGTTATTCTGTTTCATAATAATACATCGTCGTTAACAATTCCTATCATTTCTCTACCAAATCTCCAACCTCACACAACGGACATGCTCTCTCAAACCCCCTCTTCCCCCCCATCCAACATGCAGCAACCAATCTCATCGCACCACGCCAGTTCCCTCTATGCGAGGCAAAGACAACAGTTGCTGCAAGTTATGGAGCTGGCTGTGTGCCAACGCATACCCCCAAGACACCAATCATGCGCCAGCCTCCACATACGGTCTCTTCCAATCACTAGCTGCCAGACCAGCCTTTTGCTCTCAGTGCTCGAAGCCCGCCAACCATTCATATTTGTTAGACAGACCGACATGTCTGCAGCCGTACTCGGCCTTCTGCAACCAGCCTGATATCGGACAGACCGTCTATTCTCAGCTGGCTCTTGACTGACAGGCTCGCCACTCCGATGTAACTCTCTCTTTATCTCTCTCTCTCATTTTCATTAACAGCGCATTTGTCCTACACGCACTCTCCTTTCCTTTCCTGTCCTGTACCGCCCGCCCGGTGCGTTGGCCATGCTGCTCCACCCCGTCGACTCTCCACCGCGAGTTTCCCAACACTTGACGACAGCTTCATCCATAGGCCCCCGGCTTTCCCCAGCATCTCCTCTTTCAGTTAAGGACACCTTTACCTTTATGCACGTCAGCCCGCGTGGTCTGTCACAATGGCAGTTGACAGGTTCGCCCGTGGCGTGTTGTACTGAGGGTTTCCAACTCGTAGTCGCCGATGTAACCTGTCATGTACGAATAGTCGACCGACTATTCACTCTTTCGTAGTGGTGCCAGGCACTTACAAACGGTTTTGCACACCGTCTCTTTAGGGCTGGAACTCTATCTGCACCAATCTGTACAGAAAAGCCTCAGACACACATATCCCATCACATCACACTCTGGTGCGCATACTTCTATACACACCTTCTCCTACTGGCCAATCATCGTCCACTCCCAAGTTAGTTCGTGCAAGCCCTACTTCTCGAACCCTGCCATGCATCGGTATTGAGTGCATTCGCCGGCACATGGCTCACGAACATGTTGGAGAGTTTGATATGCACATAGATTCATTGATGCATGAGACAAGTGAAGTAACTACATCTTCACCACAAATATGGGTATAATATCAAACGCTCCGACCATAACCTTAACCAAGGTACCATATTAGGCATGCTGCAACCCCCTATCGTAGGCCCCTGTGCCTACTCGCTGAACCACCATTTTGTTTAGATACTCGATACCTTTCGACCCTTATAACGGTTTGGGATCCCATTAAATTCCCCTCCCAAACCGAATATCAAAATCCTTCAGGACGCTCATTATGCTTGCTGCTTCAACTTCGATAGGCATCATCGAACCTGGAGGTGCCGGCTTTGCACCAGGTCTGGGAGTAGCCTTGAGCTTTGGCAGCCAAGAACCAATATCATCTGCTGCCTTCGAGAAATTGCGGTGACTAGATAGTGTTTGGTATGCCTCAGCACAGCTCAGTCCTAGGCTGGGTAGACTTGGGAGAGAAATCTTTTCGGGCTGTTTGGGCTGGGACTTGCAGCAGCCGCCACCAGCACCCTTACCACCGCAGCAACCTCCAGAGCTGCCGTCCTTACGGTTGAAGTTGGCAGCCATCAGACGACAAAACAGTCCAGACTTGGGATCCGCCTGGCACTGAGCACAGGTACCAGGACCGTTGGGGCCACAACCTCGACGCTCAGATGTTTGCGTCTGTGTGCGGCGAGGAAGCTTAACAGCGCCATCGGCTGTCATCTCCATAGCTAGCATAGGGGGGTCAGTCTCTTCAGGAGGAGGGGTCTGCACCTGCTGAGAGATGGGAGGGAGGGTATCATTAGGAGTCATGGCGGGAGTCGCCAGCGCAGTGTCGGCGCAAACGCAGTATGTTCCGTCCTTACAGAACCCACAGCCGTCTCTAAACGGCATTGTGTCCATTGAAGGGATCTGTGTGGGAGCAGAGTAAGTCTCTTGAGCGGCAGCCTTGCGGGAGAACATGGCTGTGTAGTCAGTCTCGACTGCATCAGAGCCAGGAGTAGAGCGGTGTCTCTTCTCTCGAGACGTATTTGCTGATGGCGAGGCGGCACGCTTCAGGTTCTGAGATCGCTCAAGGGCCTCAGCCGCGTCGTCTAGGCACTGGCAATTTGCTGTGAGACTGCACTTGCCGCAGCCGTTGGAGGCCGTCTTCATCACCTCCTCGGCACAGGCACATGGTCCGTTTGGGGAACAGTTGCCACAAGTAATAGCAGTCTCGGGGTCATTTGATGAGCTCATGTCGAGGGTATCTGGAGGGGAGATGATTTGTGAGATGGAGAAAGAGTGGCCTGACTGACGATCAGGTCGTCCCTCGGGCAGATTGTGTCTTGGTGTTTGACTGGTAGGGCTGTTGAGTGCGTCAAAAGGATGCTGAGAAGCACTCAGACTTCGTGAATGATAACTCGAGTTGAAAACACCTTCATCTAGTCGACGCTTAAGAGTCTCGGCTTCCGTCTCAACTCGAATACGGTCTTGCCGCTCCCGCTCCAGCATGTTTTCAAGCAACATGCATCGGGATCGGAAGGACTGGACGTCAAGCTCAAGCTCATGAATCTTGTCCTTGAGCTCCGCCTCATGCTTCTCCTGGACTTCACGTTGCTGATCAAGCTGCTCCTCGAGCTCTCCAACACGGGCTGCCCTCCGCTCTCGGAAGGCCCTCTGTGCTGCGCGGTTTTGAGCCTTGCGCTTTGTGGGTGGTGTATCGGTAGCGGGCTTCCTTCCAGGCTTGGGCCGTGGAGGGATCACCCATTCCTTGGAAGTCATGGACACCTTTGGAGGCTCCGGCGGTGCCGGGCTGGGGCTGATTACGGACGACATGGCCATCTTGTTGATGGAAGGAAGTGCAGTGCGCTGTTGAGGTTGTGTGGGTGGAGGTGGCTTCGAACTCGGCTTCATGGAGAGTGGCGCCTTGTGGCTAGTGCCGGCTGTGGCTGGTGAGGCAGGTCCTGGTGCTACCGAGATAGCACGGCTTCTGGTTCCTGCAGGCTGAGGTGCAATGGCAGGAGTGCCAGGAGATTCGATCGATGGTCGAGGAGATGGGCCTGTCATGGTGAAAGGCAAAACCTGTTGTGGACGGGTAATGGATATTGCGAGATCGGGTCTCTTTCGGCACGTCGGTCGAGGTAAGCCAATTAGAGTCGGCGTTCCGAGAAAGAAAATTCTCGAGTGCAAAGCGTCGTAATCGGTATTCGGGATTGCTTATCTGATGTAGGCGAGAGGGTAAACCGCTAATCGGTGGTGAAGTTGGTGGAGGATGGTTTGGTTGAGTTCGCTATCAGATTGATAAGATGGTTCGGTGGTCCGTTGAGCTGACGCAAGGCTGCGATGACGGTGACAGCTCGGTACGATCTCGGCTTTTTAGGTATAAGTTAGGCTAATTGCCAGAGAAGAGAGATTGATCTTGTATTGACGAACCCATGCATATGAGAAACAAAGCGGAACGTCGTGGTAGGTCATCAACAATCAATCAATCAGATAAAATGAAGGAGGGGAAGGGAAGGGTAGCAAAGCAGGAAATTAGTCGCGGGGTGCGTCGCTACTTTTGTGCCCGGACCGCAACCGACGGTTGGGAAGCCAATGGTCCGATTCCAGGAGACGATAGTGGATCAGATCAGATTGATAAGATTTGATTGATAAAAACTTCGCACGCCAGGCATGACCCTGCATACGCCAGGCACACATGGGGATATGCTTATGATCAACCAAATGACCAGTTACCAGCATTTACAGCTCGTAAAAGGCTTTTTTCTCGCAATTAGACTTCCGAATAGGCAATGTTCTACTCAAGCATTGGAATTACTACGTAATGAGAGCTTTGAGCATTGAGCATGTCATGACTGAGTAACACCACCAACACCCGAATTTTATCACCTGTTCTTCCCCCACCAATAGACTCTTACAACCAATCAGCAAATCAATCGAACTCCAAATATTGATGTAAAACTCGGAATTTTGCGTTTTATCAGCAGAGGATGATCATTGAGAGATATCTCCAGCAAGAGTGAACGTGACGTCGCAGAGTATCCAGAAGCCTCGCCGATGATGCAACAGTACGTCCCATTAACACTGACGATCCCTAATATCCTCCTCCGTTGGCTCGACACTCCACCAGTTGCCCCTCACAAAACTACTTGGGGTTTCACGCTTAAGCCGAACCTCGGTGATCACTTGGAGAAGTCTACCGGCTTTAGTCGGAGAACGCGCAAACAACACCGTGATCATGAGGCTTCGAGATAAGATCCGGTGGGGGATGCCGTACCAGTTAGTGCCGTGCAGGGTCCGACTTCGCTCCCACATTTCAGGGTCGTCTAGATACTAGGAGGGAGGTCCGCTCACGTGGAGTCATCGGAACCATGAGTACCCGGTCATACGAGTTGTGTCAAAGTCCATCAAGTCCTTTCCCATTCGTGCTCTGTTTCTATCTATTATGGCAAGCTACCAGGAAGATCGTGAAGTAATACGATCGAGGCCATGCATTGATGTGTCCTCGAGAGGCTCTTTGACGTTGGAGCACCTCAGACGCAATTACCAATGCCCACCAAATTAGTCGTGAACACACGTTCTCTTGTCTTCAATACATAGAGACGGCCTAAGCCCGCATCCATTCCGGTCCAACCTCGTGTTCAATAACTCATGTTTAAATTCGTCAATTTAAACGTAATATATCCGTTTCTTGCATACTAGGTACTTACATAGTAGGTTCTGCCTGGCTTTGTTTTGGCATCACGCAGCCGAAACACCAGACCCAGTAGAAAGGCTTCGGGGCAAAGGAGAAAACGCGTCTCCGAGTTTACGTTCCATAGACTAATTGGTTCAGATCGAATAAAATGGTTGCGGTCTATTTGAATTTATCGATACCGAATACGTACAGTACTATATGTGTGTAAGTACTGGGTACCTAGTAATGGATATATACCAAACTTGAAACCATGATGACTGGGATAAAGATAGATACACTGACGGCTTAGCACAACTAAGGAAGTTAAAGGCAGCCTCTTTCTACGACTAAATCAAGTCTTTCCTGTGGGTTGCCGCCATAGTAGTGTTCTCCGTTACTCTGAGGTACAACAACTCATATGAACGTAGGGTTTTCGACATTCAGATCATTTACACGCCGCAGCTTCTCGACCTGAGACTCAACCTCCTTGAGAATCGTATTGATTATCTCTATCTATCATTAGCTCTTCTTGAGAAGCATAACTTATACATTATACGACTAATCGAGATCATTGGTCTGATAAGCTCCAAGTCCACCCTAGAGAACCAAACTGACCGGTCCCACAATTGGTTTATCGATAAGATAATTAGAGCTGTCGCGGAGCTCGCCCACCAAATCCATGCCACCTTACCTCTAGTGCTATCTACCTACATCTAGACACTTACAGAGGTGAATACGATACCACCGCCCACCACTCACAATGGCCACCGCGCCGGACCCTCTCGCATCTTCTATGTCATCCCTCGGTGTATCTGCCCCCTCTAGAGCTCCGTTCACCCTCTCTGGCTCCGACTCTTCCTCATCCGTCGATGAGGATGCCCCTCTGCCATTTCCAGAGGCCCTCCCTCGCGCCGACTTTCTAGCCCCAGACTTTCAGCCTGCTGCTTACTTGTCCGCTTTGCCACATCGTCACCAGACTCTCGAAGACCTTCGATCAGACCTGCGCGACCGGAGCGCTGCCATCAGCTCTGAGCTGCTCGAGCTCGTCAACTCAAATTACACAGCCTTTCTTTCCCTCGGCAGTGAACTGCGCGGTGGTGATGACAAGGTCGAAGACGTCAAGGTTTCCCTGCTAGGTTTCCGAAGAGCGGTCGAGGAGGTCAAGACGAAGGTTTCGGAGCGCAAGGAAGAGACAAACACTCTCAATGGAGAACTACGTGGCATTCGATCAGCTGTCGAGCAGGGCCGCAAGATGATTGAAGTATCTGAACGCCTCACATCCTTGGAGGAGCACCTTTCGCTCGATAGTCTGCCAACCGATCAACGAGAATGGGACGAAGAGAGCGAGGACGAAGAAGAGGACGACAATGATGGCAATTATGGAAGCTCGCCATCGAGGTTGCTTGCTTCGGCTCAAGAATGCAGCCGCATCACAAAGATTATCGAGTCTCTGGATCCAGACACACCTTTTGTGATCAAGATGGAAGAGCGTTTGACACGTTGTCGTAATACACTGCTGCTGGACTTGGGTACTACATTGAAAGAGGCCAAGAAAGCTGGTGTGGCCGGGCAGGATAGAGTACTCAAGTGCCTTGCGGTATACAGAGTGCTGGATGCACAATCAGAAGCCGTCAAGGCGCTTCGAGGTTAGGAGATATCACCGTAATAATCAGTAAATAATGATACCCACGTCAATCACATCATCCACGAGGTCGTCTATTCAATCATTTGACATATCATACAATAATACATGCCCCAACAAGCTATTTTACATGATGCTCGACAAAGCCTCGGGGGTAATCTGCTCCTCGGCATCCTTCAACTTTCCGTTCAAGCTTATGCCTGGTCCATTGGTTGTGCTCAGAATCACTTCATGAACCTCCTTGTGCACCTCTTCCGAGATCTCAGCACACTCCGCCTTAACCTTGCCCAGCAGCACCCTTATGTTGTTCTTGAGCTGGTCGGGTGAGTAGCCCAGCTGTCCAATAGCCATGCGGATAACACCCTGTCTCTCACGGTAATCGGCAGCACCAGCCGAGTCACGCATCGACTTGACCACATCGGGAACAATTGTGCGCATGCGCTTGCTGGGCATAAGACCCTTGGGACCGAGGATCTTGCCCAGGCCGGCCTTGTTGAGGGCCTTTTCGCTGGCCTCGTGGCAGATGAGGCGGTCGAAGTTGATCTGCTCTTTGCGGATGGCCTCGAAGAGGGTTTCCTCACCGACGGCTACGGCACCGGCGGCGGTGGCATCGCGGGCGATCTCGCTGCCTTCGGGGCACACGACGGCAATCTGCCAGTCGCTCTGAACGGGGTGGGGGAGACGGACGCTGTTCTTGATCACGGGTCCGTTTCGGGCGGTTTTGAGGTTGATGTGTAGTTCGTACTTGATCGAGGCAGGAGGCTGTCCGACTTCAACGGCGCGGAGGACTCTGCTGTCATGTTAGCACTGCTATATAGTCTGCTCCTCCCGAGCTTGAGCGCTTATAGCTCCTCTATCCTCCGTGTGTCTGACTAACCTCATAGCCTCACATAACGAATATTGTGGGAATTCCCTCTTGGTAAGGTTATGCCTCTTGAAGTCCTTGGGGGCGGCCTTCTTCTTCTTGGTCTTCTTAATACGGACGACGGACGCCTGGCGAACCTGTTGCGTGGCGGCCGGAGCGAGGAATCGGGGTATCGAGGGAATCGCCGGCCGAGGAGTCTGGAGGAGGGATAGCCTGGCCATGGAGGCCAAGCAGCGGTCGATTGGCGCCATTGTACGTGAATTGAAGCGCCTGACGAACCGGCCCTTGACTTGATCTTGGAGATGGGCAAAAAGTGCACCAAAGGGTTTGACGTGGGCCTGGAAAGTCAGGCGTCAATTTCCTTATCGATAAGCCTTGATATATATCAGGACTGGAGGTCTCAAATACAGAAGTCAAACAGTATCATCACAAGCGTAGTCACAATCGCCTTGGTATCTGAAAATGAAGGGTTTTCAAGACGCTGAATCTGGCTAAACTATTTTTACTCTCTCGACTATTTACAGAGTGTCCTCGCAACACTATCCTACTCAGATTCTTTAAGCACACACAAGGATGTCCTTCAGCTTGTCGAGCACCACCTTCTGGCGAGCAGCGTCGACAGTGGTCTTATCAGAAGCATCTCCAACACTAACAGAGATACGGCATCCACCTCCAGTAATAATATCAGTCTCAGTAGGTAGACGGTCCTTGCCACACCACTGCGTATCGTGTTCAGACAGCAGGCCAGGGTTGATACGGGTCAGCACCCACTTGAACTTGGATGCATCGGTACATTGCCCCTCAACCTTGGGGAAGTTCACGTTGAGGAAGACGTCAGCAGGCAGGTAAGGCTTGCCAGAGGCGACAACTTTGTTGACGAGCTGAGTGGCCAGCTGGGCGTACACCAAGCTGCGCTGAGGAACAGGGCTGACATTGTAAGCCGTGTTGCCGTCAGAAGCCCCTGAGAAGGCGATGGCCGGGATATGAGCCTCATGGGCAGCATAGACAGCCGCGCCAACGGTGCCAGAGAAAGGAACCTGAAGCCAGAGGTTGGTACCGACGTTAGGACCGGTGACAGCAAGCTCAGGAGACTCTCCACCCCACAGGTCAGGACCAAAGGTGTTGATACCGTACTTGATTGAAGTTACGGGATAGGAGTTGACCCAGTTGAGGTCAGGACGTTTGGGGTCGTGGCCAGTAGGGCCGCTGTTGGCGGGACAGCTGTTATATTCGCAGGGCGTCGTGCGGGCCTTGGGTGCTTCATCCTTGGAGCCTTATAGGTCTTAGTATGCGATTCTGAGTGTATGCTGGTGGACTCAACTTACCACTGCCTGACTTGTTCTCTGCTGGAGCTGAGAGGACAACTTGGTGGCCCGCCTTGTTCAAGGCATCATTCAGAGTTCGGATGTAGGACTCTGCCCAGCCATCGTCGTTAGACTGCACGATCCTCACAGCCTGAGCGGCCAGAGGCAGAATAGCGAGTGAGAGGATAGACTTCATGATGATGACCAAGAGCTACTAAGGAGGGAGCGAGAGCTGTGCAAGTTCTAACTACGACAAGGACGACTTAAGGAGGGCCTCTATGCTATATATATATATGTCCTCGCGTATAGAGTAAACCCATACCAATATTTTGTCGATCTAATTGCACCGAGGCCCAATACAACTTCGCGAACTGATAGGTAGTAGTTTCAGCTCAGTCAACCCCGCCAATCAGCGTCTCTATAGTCCTGGTCGCATGAAGCGCCAGGTCATCCCGTCAACCACGCACGTGCTGAACTATCGACCTGACTAGGGATATAACACAAGGGACTGTCATGCCCATCATTCGCACGTTGAGTGCTAAGTGGTAAATGACCCCTGAGGAGAATGTCACCGTATGCGAGGCATTAAAGGGTGTTTGTTCGTTTTAAGACAACGGCCCGAGCCGCAAAAGTTACTTGCCTTTAGCGAGAGCCTCGGTCACTGTTTTGGAGGTTGGTATCCGTATGAGGTGATAGGTATTCAGGGATGTTTATCCAACTGCCGTAATCGGGGGGATAGCCGGCCACGGATGTCGCTCATCAAGGATTAAACAAGCGGTGTTTTTCTGAGTTTCTACATAGTAAACGGGCATATGCTAGAGTTTGACAAGAATATCCCAGAAACAAAACTTCCTCGTCCAGTTGATTACTTTGTTATTTCGGTGAAGTCCGTTATGAACGGACTGCACATTGTTACTCCGGACGAACGTATAGTTATCATGAATTCCCTTGGACGATCCGGATGATCAATCTTACACCGCGGAGATGCCCAGATAACTAACTTATATCGGTGCCGTGCTCAATGCCGTGTATCCGGCAAATCGCGTACCCTATAGTGCTATACTTGAACCAGAGATCTAAACAGTTTAGAGCACAATCATGGAATTTGAAAGAGAATTTAACGATTTTTAAATATATAGACAATTGGGGCTTTATTCAAGACATAGACTTTTGTTTTAATCCTTGACTGAAGTAATTGATGTTTAGAACCTGAGTCTGGAACTGTGCAAATGAGAGAAAAAGTCATAATCGATGTTATAAACGGAGTTTGTGAGTACATGGCACTAGATTGAGCCATGTGGATGCTCAAATCTATAGAAATCCGAAGCGGAGGTGTAGGTGTCATTGTGCGCAAGGTCGTTGTGATGTCTAGTTGTTAGCATAATGGATAAATGAATGGTTCACTGAGGTGTTCTGAACTCATGAAATGATAAGAAAATGGACTGTAAGATGAAAGACAGAAGTAAATCGATGCTTCCTTGATGATTTAAGGTGGGTATCGCAGGTAACGGAGAGATTGTTCCACATTGGGTGGTTTTGCGTGTGTAAGTAGTTGAGATATTAGCGGAATCTAGTATATTCAGGGAACCATTATTACTCGCCATAAGCGCCTACCAACACTGTTTGGAATATATTCAGTATATCTGACCATGTGAGTCAGATGGATATTAGCAACCTTCCTGTTTGTGATCATCGACTCGCCAGACATTCACATACTCTGTACACAGTGGACTGTCGATGCCAAGAAAGACAAGACTCTAATTTAATTAAGATGTTCCATGGCATCCCCTTGTTTACGGCCGCAACAGTATCTGTACTGTTTCTGTGTTAAATTGACTACTCCCAAATGCCCTTTTGATGGTATATTTTACATTCGTCGGGCTGATGAGCGTGCAGATGGCGAATCGCTATAGGGTCTCAATTAGAGTAATGTAGAGCTTTAGGTTCATCAAGTATAGTTATAGAATTCCTTCTGCTACTAGTCGAATTTGTCTTGGGTCGAAGTTCGTCTACGTCGTCTCTCTCAACAGTAGTACCTTTGGGATTTAGTCAAGCAAATAACCATGTCTGTGATCAATACGACAAGGAAATGAAGTATTCGGATGCAGAGAGGAAATCTGAGATTGGTAAGGAGGAAGGTGCTATTAGTTTCAGTCTCCCGTTGTGCGTGGCTATGCTCAGGAGTATATCTCTTCTAAACACTGTGCCTTGGCTCCAACGATCTCAGGGATACCGTCGAGTCTTATAGGCCAGTAAGCGACGGTAGAACAGGAGACCAATACTAATTAGTAACAGACCGTTATTGGAAATCAAGTGAAGAGTCCCTCAAGTTCGGATGACGTTGGAAAGGGTGCACTGCCACCACCAAATACGGAACCGATATGTTAGCGAGGCCGCGCGGCCGCCTAAGCCCTCGGAATTAGACGATGTTAAATATCCTGTAGTCCTCCGGGACTGAATTATGTGAAAATGATGAGTCTTTTTACTCGTTTCCGAGTGTATACATTGATCCAAAGATTCCTACATTGGCAAGACTTGACTTTGGTGAGTGTTGGTTGTAATATCTCAGTTCTACATAACCCTTCAGATTATCTCAACATTTTCTATCGACCCTCAAACCAAAACAAAGCTTTTCAACCGCAGTCAAACTGTATCTGATGTCAGGTAAGGTCGAATTTAGTCAACCTTTCTCAACCGAAATGGGCGTTACTTACCCGAGTCTCCTACCAGAGTCTGTCGGCCACACCTTGAGAGAATTAAGCTTATTTGGACGTGCATGTCAGCCAATCAAACCTTGCTTGTCTCTCTCACTGGTTAACCCCGGCCAATGCCCGGTTTAACGATCTCGTGCTGCGCCCCGTTCCTGACATTGGTGCGGGTATTTGTCACTGGAAGCCGCCGATTGGCTAGGCGCTGACCTCTAAATGAATGGAAGGAAACTTGGAAGCTGCCATTTCCGTATCTCTACGATTTCTGATTCGCTCCTTCTTGAAGGGACGAGGCCTCTTTCCTGGCTTTGGGTCCTCCGCGGATGGCAGTTGCTTGCCCACTTCCCGTAGGTACTTGCGTTTGATATTTTCTGCCATTCACCTCTTCAGCCTCACTCAAACCTCTCTTCGTCTCTACTCTGCCCTCGAACTTTGCGTCAATCTTTCCGGCTTTCAGCTTTGGGACTGGGTGTCGGTTCTTCCCTTTTGCCATTCTACAATCGAAAGTCTCGCCGCTCCTGAGCTTCCGCCATGATGCACGTCGTATTGCAATGGCATCGAAAAGCCACACCGACAACTCTTCCACTGAGAGAGATTATCAACCTTCTCATCGCCATTCCCTACATGCGAACCTTGCACTTTAATGGGTCGAAATGACGCCGTTGTGGATCTACGACGGACCTCGGGTTTGTCGGCATGATTGAAATACTCAAGATCACTGGTCAGGATATCATTGGGGATGTACGATCACTAAGAATCCCAGCAGTTGTTTGATTCTTGGGTATTTATTATGGCTAACTCTTAAAGACCATCCCAAACGTCGGGAATCCTCCAAGGATAGCTGTGTTCGCCCTCAGACCTCCGCGGAGTGTTGGTTTTCAGCATATCCCCGCCTTCAAGCAACTAGCCTGCATGCCCTTGTAATCTCACATCTCCACCGGGGGGCCTCCGACTAAATCGGCCTGAGGTAGCACTACTTATAACGGACTATCTCACGCCTAGTTAATACTTTTCAGCTATACAAGATTATTCCCTCGAGCTCTCAAGACGTCCGACTTGCCCCGGAGATCATAGGAGCACCGTTTTGAGCCTGACCATGATTACTTCTTCCCAGTCCTGAACAAAGTCGGATACGCAGCATTCTTCAACCCAGTTGGCAGCTTCAAGCTGTTCTCAACTTGCTTGCGACCCCTCACGGCCCATATCCTTCGGTATTTGGGGCCATCTCATTGCCGCAGCCTACACTCGAGTATTGGTAGTCAATACTTGCAAATCGATGATGCTGGTAGTTCGTCCCTTTGTTTTCCTCGTGTTGGCTCGAATACTGCCAACGAATCTTCATATGCCATCTACTGTGGCTCGCTCGCACCTTGTATTCTACCAAGCTGAGATTTGGACCCCCCGTCAGTGTACTTGAGCCAGGTTCAGGTCCCATGGCCCATACATACCACATGACAAGTGGAAAGTTGCCAGCTTGGTGGTGCTGTTGAACCAATTTTCGCACACCCTAACACGCATTCTCTGCCAGTAGTACTGGTACCCGCTATATGGGTTCGATCAGACCTGCCGACCGCTGCAGCTGCTTGACGGGTTGTGCTGCCAAGTACGTATGCTGACATACCAAAGGGCGATTTCGAATGGTAAGTGAACCCAGGGATTCACGGAGACTTTGAACTCACTCGGCTGGGCGTCGTATATGAGGAGGCTGGCGAGCTTTGTCCTAGGACTGACGGGCTTGGAACACGAAGGCTATCGGTATTCGAATGCGAGCGATGATGTTTGTTCGCTTCGGGCTCTTGGTGTACGCTTGCTGTGGCTAGAACGGACAACTTATCGAGATGGCTGGGCTCTGGCCTGCCTTGACCAAGGACGAGCGCCGGTAGACCTGGTAGTGTGGGCGGCTGAGGTCGGGGTTGGAGTAATGGCTGTCGTTGCTCGATGGGTAACGGCAACTTCTGTGCGCCAGGCAAGCTAGGCTTCCTAGCATCCCTCTTGATCCCGACCACTGCGTCTACAACATCTCGAGTTCGGTTCTCACGCGGTGCGGTTACCGTTGGCCTCGGAAGCTCTGTGGATGGCGGTCTTGATAGGGGCTGAAGGGGCATCTTGGGTGTGGCTGCGGCGGCTAGTGGTTGGCCAACGGTCGATTGCGAGATGGTGGCCTTTGCAGCGTCAGAAGCTGGTTGATCTGGAAAGCTCTGTAAGAACTTTTCAACATCTTCATTAGCGACGCCGTGGTAACCCAACAGGACCCTTAGACGTGAATTCTCGACAGCCACACTGCGAGCCGCCTGCTGCATCTCGAGGGTGGCCTCGACCCCTCGACGCTCATAGTCCTGGAGTTTCTTCTGCAGTCCCTCGACATATTCCTTGTGGCGTGCACGGGACCGCCGTTGGTTGTCACGAATACGGACAGCTGATGGATTGGTCGAGCCCTCCTTCTGCAGGGAAATAAGTCAGACAAGGTATCTTAAGCTGACGAAAAGCAGTCACAGCTTGAAGGTCAGTTACTCACCTTTCCTCCTGCCATGGTGGCATATATGGTTCATCTAGATGCCGATCCAAGTCTAAGCTACGTCAACTGGCCTTTGGACTGGCGACGGCCAGTCCATATGAGACTCACGAGCCCTTCTTGATGTCGGCACCGTCTGATTTGCCAAGCTAGGACGCGCGTTGACGGCTGAGCTCCGAGTTCTTGGCAATGATCCATGTCATGGAAGGTGCAGATCCAGCGGCAGCAAGAAACATTAGCGCCAGGGAAGTTTTAAACATCCATTCGACTATGTCAACCCTATCACGACTTCATGCATCATCCAATCATACGTTGACGGTTGGAGTATATTTGCCGAAAGCTCGAAAGCTGTTGGTAGCTAAACGATTTAACTATGTTGCAGTTTCCGATCTTAGGAGATACTCCCCGGCAACGCTACGACAGGCCCAAGTCGACAGCCATGCAACGTTGCTGACGAGGAGCTGGTGGATACAGATGTCGAGTTTTCCGCTAGTCTTACTCAACTTAACAGGAACAATGTCTCTGTTGCGGGATGCCCAGAACTTAGTCGCCCCATATTTTTCAACGCATTGCTGGTCTGGCAGCTGCTGCGCCACGGTGTATCGGTCCAGCCGACTGCCAAGCCAAGCTTCGGCTCTTTATTGCCGATTCAACAGCGATGTCGACTTTTTAGGGCGATGAAGGGCTGTCAAGGAGCGGATTGAGACCAATCTGCTTGGAGCAGAGACCACGACGTCTAGGCTAGGCAAGCTAGGGTCGGTGAGCTTAGGGACAGACATGTCGATTGACGAGTCTAAAGCCTATAATTTGCCAAGACCTTGCTTACTTCTAGGACGAGTTGTCACTGACAGATTCCCTTTCGCCCACGCGAGTCTGTTGAGATTCACAGCTGATATTGGCCGTTGACTAGCCAAGGCTTATCCATGATGGAATTCCTAGCAGCCAAGCAGCTGTATAAAGCAGCTGGAAGCTTCGGGGCCGAATACTGTTTGAGCGGAACCCGCTATTGGCTTTCAATTTCGAGCTCAAGAGTCGAGACCACAGCAGCCAAGACTTGGCTTCAATTGACAAGACTGTTCACGCAAAGTGGCTGCGTGCCGAGTTTCCATACCTCCGTGATTCTGCTTGGCGGCGTCTCACAGGACTGTGATCGGAATATCATCGGCCAAGATGTGACGAAAAGATTCCACTTGACTCGTTGATAAACGGAGCGTGGATACCAATTGCGCATCACGGAGATTGCTCCCTTGGAAGAAACGGGCGTCGGCCACTATCAACACGGCAGTGACTTGACCAGGGGTATAACGGCTGCCAATGACGCACCAAAGACATGCCTTCCCGTCACTTTGAAGGTGTATGTAATTCTTGCTGCCGTGCAAAGCTTTACTTGATCTGTAGATGATTTTCACAACTCCCGGTCTACCACGTGGATTCTCCTGCGAGCACCTAGCGGGCGTTGAATCATGTTGGTAAAACTCGAAGCTTGAATCCAAAATACAATAGTTACAGTATTATCATCATGACTTGATTTCTATTGCCTATCTCAGGTATTGGGGTATCATATTTGCGCTTAAAACAACACATCATCTTCACTCTTGCCCACCATGTCCGGATACTACCAGACGTTCATTCTCCAGAATAGCCTCCAACCTCACTTGAACAACCGCTTTCCAGTGCGAGTTGAGAAGCGCTCAACACCATCACATTGCTGTGCATGCCAGAGTTGTTGCATGCCCACGCCCCGACTCTCACCTGACAATTTGTAACGGCGCCAGGCCTCGCGTAAATGGTCAGGACGTAAGGGGCCACGCTTGAGATCAATATCCTCCTCGGCTGCAGCTGGGTCGTCGTTTGTAGATGGAGGCGGCGTGGGTAGTTCGCTCTGCTTCTCGCCTGCGGATATCCATTCGCTTTGAACGTTGCGTGCGGCCTCGATGATTTCACCAGCAAAGAGCTTAGCCACAGCCTTGACGGCTGTGCTAACGTTTTGAGGGACGGACTGCGAGACGGTTGCGTTGACGACCTGTAGAGATGTTAGTATGATCATGACTTGACGTTGTAGAAGAGCTGCATACTCGCTTGACGACAGAGTCGGCCAGCTTGGCTGCACGCCAGAGCTCGTATCGGTTGTACTGCTCGGTGTCAAAGGCCTCGACAAGCATTGCGCGCAATCTGATCTCCTCCTGCTTCTGCTCTTGAGTTCTTGCAACCACATCCTCGAGCGCCATCTCGGCTTTCTCGTCATCCTCGTCGTCATCCTCCTTTTCGCCGCCCTGACCGCTGACGGCGGTTGGAGCACGTCCTCCGACGAGACTAGGTGTCTGCTCGCTAGCATCATCCTGCTTTGCATTCTTGGCTTTGCGGCCGCGTTTCTTCTTGGGTGCGCCGCTGGCATTGACGCTGACAGCGCTGCCGCTCACATGGGATTGAGCATCGACGGAGGGAGAGCGCGGGTATGGGGAACGAGCCTCGGGTGGAAAAGATGTTTGGCGAAGGGGATGGTTGGCGGCAGCAGCGGCTATAGAGGACTGGGAGAGGTTTGATGGCTTGCGTCGTTTGACTGGGGGTGCGTTGACGTCGAGGGTCGATGAGCGCTTCTTATTGGGGATCTGGGCGGGTGACGGGTAGGGCGGCGACATTCCCGAGGGAGAGGTAGCGTAAGGTGGAGAGGCCATTGTTGTGGTGTTCTGGTGTGGCTTCTAGCTAGATGCGCGGATGGTGGGTGGATGTTGTATGATGGTGTTTCGTATGGTAATGTGCGGATCGAGAATGCTTGATGGAAGAAGGAAGCGCGCAGAGTCGGAAGCTAACGGCGAGTCTGCAGAGATCGGCAAAGCTCAGATGTCGATTGTATGAAGAGGGCGGTATCGGCAAAGGCGCAGCTTCGATATCGGCAGTGAACTAACGTTAGTCGCAGTTGGAGATGCTATTCACGGCCTTCGGAGGATGACCCGTAACGCGTTTCTCATCTGGAACGGCGTTAGAAGCCAGTCACGTGGTGCAACACATGACCGGGTCCCGGCGCCCCGCCCGTGGTATGCACTCCCCAATAAGACATGGCGCAACTGAATTGACGTCAAACAGAATGTACTATGTAGGTAGGTACGATAAGATAAAGCCTTCCGAGGGAAAAATAATTCGCAGGGAAAGAGTCACCCGCACCCCGCGGTTCCAATTTTCGGCGCTCCGATCCGGCCTCGCCTTAGGACATTGACGATTGGATGCTGGACCCTGACTCGAAGGCAGGTTCCCGTTTCTAGTTCTCGTCTCATTATCGTCCGGTTTTCGTTTACTTTTAAGCCATTGTCCTCTTGTCTTCTCCTCATCAATTCCCTGTTCTTGGACATCACAGACAATTCGCAATGGCTCACTCGGAAGACGGAATCACTGAAAAGAAGCGACCTCACGACGTCTCGAGCGTCTCGGGGTCCTCTACCAGCAGCGACGACTCGAGCCGTCGCAGAAGACGCCGTGAGCGCAAGGAGAGGAAGAGAAAGAGGGAGAATGGCGATGGTACCGTCGCTGCTGTCAACGGCGCAAAGCCTGATACCTTCAACGGGCGTCGCAACAGCTTGGCCAAGGCTTCGCGCGATCCCCGCGACGAGCCCGCTCCCAGAAAGCGTCGCGCTGTTCCAGAGGAGAGCGCCGTGGTCAAAACGAGGCCGTCCAGTCCTGTCATTGATTTTGACGGTCTCAGCCGACCTAGTGAGTTCGCATTGGTCTTGCTGTCTACCGCAAAGCATACTTACTGATTGATTACTAGGCCGCGGAACGCGAGAGCGACGAGAAGAGACGACGGAGCAGCAGGCCGAGCGACTGGATCGCATGCGAGGCGCTGTGCGCACGCTGCTCGAGTGTGTTGGCGAAGATCCCGACCGCGAGGGTCTTCTCGACACGCCCAAGCGCTATGCAAAGGCGCTGCTGGAGCTGACCAAGGGATACCAAGTTAATGTCGAGGACATTGTCAACAACGCTCTCTTCCGAGAGGGACACAGCGAGATGGTCATCGTCAAGGACATTGAGATCTTTGTAAGTCTGCTTTGCGCGCGACTCCAATTGGGGCGCCACAGCTAACACTGCATGCAGTCTCTGTGCGAGCACCACCTCGTGCCATTCACAGGCAAGGTATGACATCCCCCAACATCGCGAACACATGTGCAACACGCTGACTCCTTCTCCTCTGTAGATGCACATCGGCTACATCCCCAACGAGACCGTCATCGGCCTTTCCAAGCTCCCGCGAATCGCCGAGATGTTTGCCCGTCGCCTGCAGATCCAGGAGCGCCTGACCAAGGAGGTCGCCCACGCCATCATGGAGATCCTCAAGCCCCAGGGCGTCGCCGTCGTCATGGAGTCGAGCCACCTGTGCATGGTGATGCGCGGCGTCGAGAAGACCACCACCAGCACAATCACCAGCTGCGTCCTCGGCTGCTTCGAGCGCAAGTCCAAGACGCGCAACGAGTTCCTCAGCCTCGTCGGCGTCAACCGATAGATCCACAACCACTAACAGCAATCCTTCAACACGCTCATGGGCGTAAGCCTACGAAAAACAAACACGCATTCACCATGTATATGAGATGAGGCCTTTGTCCTAGTGACAATACCGTCACCTTTTGGTTTTTATTTTTGCATTTTCGGCGTTACGGACTATGGACGGGGTTTTTCTCCCTCAAAGGGGCGGTTTTTAGGACACCAAAAAGAGAGACCATGTCTTCAACATATTCAGGTCTAGTTGTTATCAAATATCTTAGAAATCAGGCGGGTAGAAGCGTTCATTAGCCATTGTCCCATTAGACGTCCGGGCTCAACGCCCTGGAGAAAAAGAATCGATATATCACGAAAATACACTATATCAATGTTGGCCTTGACAATTCTGGCAAATATCAAATGTGATGTATGGTATCTTGACTAACATAACCCGCCCACAAGACGCCTTGATTGATGCATCTCATGTTTACATTGATTAAAAATATTTAGAAATCAGAACCGTCTGCAGTGTGCCAACCTAACTCCGTCCCGTCTTTGGTATTTTTGAAAGCCGAATAAAACGCCCTCTACCAGTCAACCTCTCGGTCCATCTTACTCCCCATCTAAAAGAGCATCCATGCCATTTCTCTCCTTATCTAGAGATGCGGTGGTCATGGTAGCGTCTGCCCCGGCATCCTTTCTTTTGTCGTCTTCTTCATCTTGGTTCGTCATCTCCTTGAACATCTGATCAACGTTGCCCTCATCTTGCTTCATCATATCGTCGTCCACGGCGTTAGACATGTGTCTTTCGCCACCACCCATGGAGCCACGGCCATGGCCCCAGACGTTAGGACCCCATATCTTCTCGGCTTGCTCTCTGCCCATTTCGGTTCTTGATAGTATTTCCAGTGCTTTGTTCTTTTCAGCCTCGGTCTGAAAGCTGATGCCATCCTCCTGACCTTGAAGAAGCTTTTCCTCAAGAGTCATAGACGAGTTGTCCACCACCAGCTGCGGGCCACCCAGTCCCAGCAGTCCAGGGTGTATGACAGAATTATCTCTAGAATGGCTCGAAGAATGCGATTCTCGACGGTCTCCATGTCCAGTAGGGCTACCAGCTGAGTCACCTGTTCGCGAGTAATATCCCGAGGTTCCATACCCCCCACCAGCTGCGTTTGGTGGTAGAACATTAGCAGGCGTAGAATGCGCTGCCGCCGCGGCTGCCGCTTCAGCATTGGCAGCCTTTCGCCGCAGGCTATTGGCCTTTCCTTTGGCGTGCTCTGGGAGGTCATCGGGATTATCAACCCCATACTCAACCAGCATCTTCTGTAATTTTGTCGGCCTAGGCTTTCTGGTGCTTAGAGACTGCTCTAGGATCGGTGGAGCTTCAGGAGCCACGCGGCACCACTTGTGAAGCTCTTGGCGGAAGAAATTCGTCTCATAAGCCAAGAGAACCTCGGCACCTTCAATCTTGCGCAGATAGAATCGCTGAGTCTCGGCTTCAGCTTCCGTAGATAAAAGAGGGTTGCAGTACCGGGCAATGTGGTTGCGGAAGTTTTGTGCATTGTCGATGATTTTGTTCAACACCTCCTCCTCCTCGGGCTGAAAAGGCAATGAAGGTATTTCATCAGCAATAGCCATCAAGTCCTCCAACTTGGGTCGTGATGCATCTCGAGGGATCTTCATACGCCAGTCGCAGATTGGACATGTGTACTTGTCATCTTCTTTGACCTTGCCACGAGCGATCTTGAGACACTTGTAGTGGTACCTAGCAAATGTTAGAAATGTATGCTGTCTCATCCAAGTCGACTTACCATTCATGACACATCTCGCATTCTATCATCATTCCAGCCTCGACTCTTCTGCAGATACAAAAGACCTGCCTGGATCGACTGTCGTCCCACTTGTTTACCCCTGGCTCGGGACTGACCTCCCTGGAAACCGGCTCCCCAGGTAGTCGAGGGGTATCATGCTCGATGTCGAAGCAATCCATATTGCGTTCCAGCACGTACTCGAGATGACTCTTAAGTATATGGAGCGGTGCGTTGGACTTTCCGAACAGTTTTTTGCCTTTACGCATCCAGTCCTCATGCCGTTTGCGTTCGTTCTCAAGATCAAGGGTTCCGTTTGGTTTCGAATTGAGGTCTTCCAACTTCTTTTGTATCTCCACCACTTCTGAGTACTTTGGTCGTTGACGGAGATCGGGGTTGCGGCATCGTGCTGTCAGGTCGAGAATTTGGCGATGCGCCTCGCGCTGCTTGTGAAGAATCTGATCAACAGAATTCAGAGTCTCCTGCGACACGGGCAGTGCGTTGATCTGCACTTGATGTGACAAGGCTTCGAGCTGAGGATAGTGGACAAATTCAGCCACAATAAGTTCCTTGGCCTTTTTCTCCCATTGCTGGCCAGCAAGCATCTGGTCGCGGTAATGAGAGAGATGGTCATTATAGGAGGGGATCTCGAGCCGGTTGCCCTCATCGATCAGCTCTTGGACCTCCTTAAGGGTCATGTAAACTCCTCGATTGGCACGCGCCTTTTGATTCCAGCGCATCTGCTCCAGCACTTTGGACAACTGGTCGACCTCGGGTATGTCTACATTAAACGTACGCCCCTCTTCAAGAAGCTCCTCGATTGTTTCCGTGGATATGGCAGATGTATTCTTTAGAGCCTGTGCTGCACTCTTCTGGAACAATTTGATCGCTTCGCCTCGCTCTTGAAGTTGGAGAATCTCCGGACAGTCAAACCCAATGCGCTCTGCTTCCTCCAGGAGCCGGTAGATGTTGGAGACATTTCGAGATTCTCTTTCCTTCTGGTCGTGCTCGGAGTTGCCGATCGACTTTCGCATGCCCGATTGCCAGGCCTTTTCGTTCTTTCGTCGATTTTGTTGCTTCCGAACTGTATAGTTTGTTGCCTCTTCAACCCAATCGTTGCATCGATTGACAAACTCCTGCAAGATCGGCAGTGAAGGGAGCTCATGAGGGATACGCTCGCCTTCGTGGAGAAGCGCACGTAGCGTCTTAAGCGACGGTGTTGACTCTTCTTCCAGCATCTTCTCGTACTTCTCCTCCCATAACTCAGGGGTCTGTGCTTTTTCCATCACCTTACGATATATCGCAGCCATGTCCTCATCCGCCTTCCGAAAGAACAAGATGTGTCCCTCGCCTTGAAAACGTGCTTGCTCAGGCATATCGCAGCACGGGTGATAGCCGGCATGCAGAAGACAGAGCACCTTTCCAGACTGTAGGCATTTGAAGCGTGACAGATACGAGAAAGCCTTGCAGTAGCTGCAACATTGTTCGTCTTCATCTTGGACATTTTCATCTTCTATTTTGACCGTCAATGGACATGCGTCTTCGCTACCTCCCATGAGTTGGCAACGATGCGGTGCAGATTCGAGATGTTTTGCGACAAGCTGTTCTCGCTGGCCGATCTCCCGCTTGTGTATACGGTCAAGGGCAGGTGCCAGCCATTTCGCAGTCTGAATCGTAAGGCTGGTTGACGTACTTTCCGCCGCGGTCCACAGAAGCTCATCATGAGAAAAGCATGGCTGTCTTCGAAATAGCTGCAATCTCTCCACACCGGCGAGGCCAAAGGGTTCCCAATCGTGCGGCGCAAAGTTGACGGCTTCATTAAAGTTGAACCCGTGGTTGAATCCTGCATGATAAGCCTGAGGAAAGGTAATAACAAGCTGGCCAGCTCTTTGGTCGAGGGCGTACACGCGGACACCGGCCTTTTTCAACTGCTCAGGGGTTAAGAGTGTCACCAGCTGAAAGAGCAGATCTGGCTGTGTCTCGAACAGTTCTGGAACGGCTTCTTTCATGGCGTTTTCAAACTTTTCTGCATCCTCGCCTGGAATACCGTACCATGTCTTGGTTGCACCGAGATGTTGGTAGTTGGCAGAATACGCATAGTGATCCTCGTTGTGCCAGCAGAAGGTAGAGAAGATCATGCCGACATAGACCCATGGAACTGTCATGCCAGAAATGTCGGATTTGATATGTCTGAAAAGACTCTCGGGGTGGAACGGAAGAACATTGAGATTCCAGGGGTCGGTCGCGTATGGATTGTTAGGATGTCTTTCTGCCGTTGGAAATCCCGATCCATGCGTCGTGCAGTGGATGTCCGCTCCGTATTCGACTTCAACTGTCTCTTCGAGGTCGGCGACCAATCTCCAAAACTCAGTTTCGACATCCTCTTCCGTGACTGGTCGATGGCATTTAAGCTCGTCGTCATAGGGCATCTTCTTTTCGAAGTAACCCTGTTTGAAGTCGTTTGCCTTTTGCTGGAACTGTTTCAAGGAGTACAAGCCTCCCTCTTCGAAGCCGAACTGACCATCTCCAACAAGGCATCGTGGACAATTCCATTCGGTATCTGGCTTCCGCTTTAATGGTGGATCGAGACATGCTGGGTGGTGGGAATGGTCGCAAGATTCGCAAATTAGAAGGGAACCAGCGTCTTCGCCACGTCCGCAAGTTTCACATTTCTAAAAAGGTCAATATGAGTCTATCTCTCATCGCAAACTCAACTCACCTCCTCGTCTGGTGCTGGCTCTTCTCGTGGAATCCTTGGCACAGAAGGACGGAATGGCGTCATGTGCGATCCAGCCACAGTGGGGACGGCATCTACACGAAATGTTAGTTTATATGTCATGGAGCCAATGAAAAAAACGGATCGGTCATCTAAAATCCCTGCGCTTGGCCGCCAACGTCGGAAAGGGAAATGCTCTGCGGATGCGACATCTGATTCACCACAAGGAAAGAGATCCAATGACTGCACTTACCTTTCTTGAGTCGCTTACTGCGACGACTGCTAGCCGTCTCAGAATCGTCTTTAAGCCCGTCGTTATCTTTCTTGGTCGAATCAGACGAGCTTTCGCAGCTGAGCTGACGCTTCAATGTTGTGGACTTGAGGCTTGATGCTCGGTTGTCTGGGGTATTCTTTGCCGAGGCAGGACTATCATGTTGTTTGGAATCGGGAGTGAAGCTTTTCGGCTCACTAGTCGCGTAGCGATTGACACTCGTGAAACCGGAATTTACCGCTGTAAAGCCTCCAGAGTTGACTGCAGTGAACCCGCCAGATGTAGGTGCTTGCGAGGGAGCGAGCGGAGCGTCGGACATTGGGGTATCGCGATCTGTTTCCTTCTTCACCCCGTTGATACTGGCTTGTAGAGCATCGGAAGCATTGCGCGCCGGAGAGTCGCCCCCAATACTTATAGGCGTGTTGACATTCGACCGCTTCACGGGTGTCTGGGCAGGGCTCGGGGTCAATGGTCCGCCATATTCCTGCTCCAGTTGTTGATGAACACCAGGCTTCGCCAGACGCAGGTACTCTTCGTAAGGGCAAAGCCATCGCTGGTATGAGTTTTTGAGAGACGTTGAAAGCGAAGACATAATCTTGCCGCTGTAGCCCAAGTCGCGACCGATTTCCGCCCATTTTTTATGCTTGCAGACCTTTTCGAAGCCGCCCCGTGACTCAACTGCCTTCTTTAGTTTATAAAGATCAAGTGGCTTCTTGTCCACATATGGTAGACGGTGAAGATTGGTGCCAAGCTGCTTGTGATATTTTGAAAGGCCATCAAGATAAGTGAGGTTAGCACGTGTACCTGCGACATGTCAGCTAGAGATCCATGGTATCCGGCAAGCAAGGGTGAGACACGTACTCCCTTCCACGGAGTTCAGCTCTTGTTTTCGGGTCCTAAAATGAAATTTCTAAACAATTAGCACGAGCCACCAGAATAAGCCATGTTGCGCGAGACGCGCTATGCGCCGGAATGTCGTACCTCGGTGTCGATGGCAAAATCCGGGTTCCAGGAATCTGGTGGAATAATCTTGCAAATGCCAAAATTCTTTGCTTCGGGTGAGATCTTGCGCAAGTATTCGAAAGGGTCCCGCCATTCCTCCTCAGTTGGACAATAGGTCGGAGCATCTTGTAGGCCATGTGGGCGACTCTGCTTAACCACGGGCTCCCTGACTGCTGTCGGTTGTCCACGACGTTCGACCGAGGTCAAGTCCAGAGGAGCGCTTGTAAGCGAGCTGAGAGGTGTTTGCGGATTGATAGGATGGTAGCCGTTGGAGTTGACTTTGGGCTTCGGTTTCGACGAGGAACCTGTCGCAGGGGCAGTAGGTGAGCTGCGCGAACTCGCATTCGCGCTCTGGGAGCCAGCAGGGGCTACGGCGCCGACGGTTGGTACCGATACCATGGTGAAAGCGAACACGAAGAACGGTAAATGGACGACAGTTTAGAGAGAAACGTATCGAGAGTATCGGCGGGGCGTTACGAGAGCGCGGCGTGTGTCGACTTCATACTTGGGAGGCCGTTGTCGTCAATAAATCACCGGCATCGCAGGCTATCGAGTCGGAATCGCGCTGAGGAGCCAATATTATATCCCACGAGTAGATGTGAGGAAGGAGGAAGGAAGAGGCGGGTCGACTTGGGTCTATATATATGTAAGGTTAATATCAAGTTGTACGTGATTCCAAAGGCTAATGGGGAAGGGAGGGCACGAGACGTCCATCCAACTAACACGGGAAATATGATACTCACTGTTCAAAGGCCAATATAAAAATAACTGTCCGTGCAGAGCACACAGTCAATGTATCGTGACCCAAGATTCGACAATATTCACATTCAATGGGTTTTGTGGTGATGGCCAAAGGGATGAGTAATGCAACCCGAAGCGTTGATGTTGGAAGAGTAAAAGACCCAGAGTGAGGAAGGAGCGGAGGGTGAAGGGTGTGAGTGGAAACGGAACGGAACTTGGGAAGGTGGGAATGGGAGAGGGAATCCTAGATCTTGGAGGCGCGAGCGTCCAGCTGCACACAAGGGGAAAGGGTCGAGGGTGTGTAGGGAAGGGAAGGAAGGCAAGGGTGCGGCAGGAGGGTTCCTGGTGCGCCAAAGTGGATGGCAGGTACCTCCGTTTAGCACTTGCCTGGCGCCAGGTACAAGGTATGTCTCACGGAGGGGAGGCCCGGCTCACTTCGGGCCCGTGAGGACGAGACGATGAGGGTCTTTGTCATGCGAAAAGTGCTTGGAATGTGCGCCGAATATATTTATATAATATTTATTGTTTACGGACGGGTTGTGAGATGCTTTGCATAACCCTCATCACTCGGTTGGTCGTTGCAGCGCTGGCAAACGCCGTCCTGATACAGGCCCCGAAGGGCTCCTGTGGCGGACCCACTAGCGACGACATCCGACCGGGCCCAACACTACAATGTACCGACAGAATGACCACACGTAACGTGTTGGAGACACAGAGGTCTATTTGCACGGTATTTGAGTTTGGGGAACAAGGCGAGGGAAATGGAAGTTGATGACGAGGTATCATGAGTCAATGCTGCGCTGACCTCGATCTAGAGGCTGGCACCAAGGCGGTGGTTAGCATTAATGCTCATTGCAAGGGTGCCCTAATTGTCTGCTTTCAACTATTACCGCTTTGATCTTTGAAATGTGAACAGCATCGCGGCAAATATCACCATGCAATATATATCGCAACTCTGACATGACCAAAGATTGATTATCTTACGGCCACGTCGTCATGGAGGTGTCCGAATGCGGCAGACATGGTGACATTGAGCCCAGTCACGCGCTGCCTGGCATCATCATGTTCCTTGTCACTGTGTGTGGCTGCCCTTTTGGCATGGCCCCTAAAAATCTGACGTCCACAGGGCAGCTTCAAAAGGCGGGCCCAGAAAAATCAATCTGATATTCAACTTTGAATCAACAGGGGTTGGTTAATAATTGGCCGCTACCGAGCCAATCACGATGAGATGACGTTCAGCGCAAGCCGGGGACCTGGTTGGGCTGGGGAAATCGGGCTAGCGGGGATAAACAAAGGAGCATTTATTGATAGGTAGGTATCCAATGCTGACTGACCTTGATCAAAGAAAAGCCTACCCTATCTCGTCTATAAATATCTCTTGTTAAATTCATGAATGAAAAGAAAAGAAAAGAAAAGACAAAGAGAGAGTTAGTGGCTGCTTTATCCCTAAAGGTAAACAAAGGAACTTACATATGTTTCACGATAGGTAGGTTAAATTGCGTGCACTGATCACAGATTCACAAGGAAACGCAAGTAGGTACATATTCGAGGATGAAACATGGTAAATACACGAAACTCTATAACCAAAAACAAGGGAGCGGGTATCTTTCCATCCAACGCCCATCAATGCACCGCCAAACTTTCATTCCAGTTCTTCTACCTGAACTGTCTTCTTCGTACGTCGTCGCTTCTTAAGCAGACTTGCAACCTCCTTCGGCCCCCGTACACGAAGCGACAATTCCTTCATCATATCGATCCACTGTATCTTACCGCCACAGCTAGGACAATTGCACGACAATGGCATCAGTATCCCCTCGTCGGCTCCATTGAGGGCGTGTTTGCCCCAGCAGTCGAGATGACCCATGGCTTCACACCCATCATGAGGACACATTGGGTGCAGTCCTTTGTTTGATTCGAGCGCCTTGTGACAATGTACGCAATTTCCCTCCCGTTCGAAAGACACCACGTTGTGCGCTTTTTCGACGTATGGTTTCAGGAGGGCATAGTCGAGGGGCAGAGCATGTATGCCCCATGGCTCTGGTGATGACTGTCGCGCTGCCTCTTGCTCCGGGGCGAAATCTGTCGTAACCTTTATGCCTTCCCGCGGCGGCGTAGCAATAGACTCGATCCAGTTATCCCAAGCCTTCTTTGCCTCTGGGATAAAAAAGTGCACCGTCAACGGCCAGCGTAAAAAGCTTGGTACGCCAACGAGTAAGTGAAGGTTGGAAACAACGGATCTAAGACTGTGAATAGGCTTGCGAGATTTTTTCTGCCCTCTTGGCTTTGGGGCCGCCTTTGTCAATCGCTCCTCTGTTGAAATATGTGTCGTCGTGTGCGGGTTCGTAAGAGCCCATCTAAAGGTTGAGTTAGCAGTAGTATCAACGGTCTGGTAACATAAACGCACTCAAACTTGAGGGCAGCAATGGAGCTGGGGAATCCAGAGATGATGAGAATCGTTTCCCACGGGCGTAACGTTGCCCGCGCCGTTCGCACAGCTCCTCCACGAGCTACTCCATTGTGCTGTTTCAACCGCCTTGGAGGATGCGGCGTGGAGCCGATGTAGATTGATGCATGGCGCACTGTTGAGCGGAGGACATAGACCGTGTATAGGGCCGGTATAGGTCTTGAGAGTTGCGACATGTCTGCGGTGTCAAAGTCTTGATGTTTACTTGGTGTGAGCTTGAGTTGGAGGGGCGATGGAATGCATGACTAATCAAGCCATGATGACATCTCCTAGACTCCTATCAGTATGGAAAAGATCAGTTCTGTTATCAATTTATCATGAGTATTATTCTTTTTGAGACGCAAAGTCTGCTTGCATTCTACCAAGTAACGCCACAAAATCCATCATATCGCACATCTACCCTACAACAAACCCTGCTTCTGCAAATCATAGTACACCTTCTCGGGCATGACGTTACCCTCTCCATCCTCCATCTGCACCACGCTCCCTTCGTCAACCTTGGTGCGCTTCTTCTCCTTCTGGATCTTGTCCCACAGCTTGAGCGCCTCGTCGATACGTGTAATATCCCGGAACAGCGCCGTGTTGGTGATGCCCAGACACTTGAGACCGTAGATGTGTCGTGCTTCGTTGAAGTGCTTGTCGAATGCACGTCGACCCATGTACACAAAGTTTCCACAGATCTCGCAGGGAAACTCGACACCCAGACCGTGTAAGCGGTACAGCCAGAAGGGAATGGGCTTGCCGTCCCAAGCAAGGGGGAGCTTCAAGGGGTTGTAGATGCGCTCCTCGCCGTCCTCGTCTTCGCCCTCGCCTTCTTCGGGTGCCTCTTGGGGTGCTTCCTCCGCGTTGAATAGGTTCTCTAGTTCCTGTGCGCGCTCACGCTCTGTCATGCCCTGCTTGCGCTCCACGTTGACCTTGGTATCGCTGCGCTCGGTGCTCATGGCGCTCGCTAGTCGCTTTACTCTGTACTCTCGCTCTGCCACCGCGCGTTCTTTTAGTCGTGTCGCTGATACGGTTCCGTTCGACGCGCCGTTGGAAGGAGCCGAGTCTTGCTCCTGGCGCTGTTGTCGTTGTTCAGCGGCCTTGATGTGCTTCCGCCCTGTGAGATGGTTCTTGTAGACGTTTTCGTTCTTGAACTCCTTTTGGCAGTCTTCGCACCATACAGCATCTGCCGTGCTGGTCTCCTTGGCGGTGCCATTTGTCGCGGGTGTCTCCTTCTCCCAGCCTTGAACTTCATCCTTTTCCCATGCCGTCTCAAACTCCTGATCGAACGATGCAAGCACCCTATCCACATTTTCCAGAGGTCGTGTCCGTCGCATAAAACTCTCGAGGTAGTCCGCTAGTTCGCCAACGTACTTGAAGTATTGGTCCGTCAATTTGTTTGGTCGCGTGACACCGCCATGCCCAGGGGCAAAGTTATCAAACGTCTCGAGATATTGCAGATATGAGAGCCGTCTAACGTTGGGGAGGTTGAGGAAGGCTTCGTGACAGGTGTTTAGATCAAAGAATCGTCCGTATGCTTCTTCTCCCGAGAATAGTGAGTCCACAATGGATGGTAACGGCTCTCCATCTGATCTCTTGACCTTGTATCGTTGCTCCGAGTTCTCTGCTTGCTCGTTGGGGTATCTTGCGTGGTGATCACGAACATCTTTGAGCTGCTTGTAGAACTCCTCGAATGGATCGCCTGTGCCAATCTGCTGGATCTCTTGTGCTCGGACGCCGTTTTCGTCTTTGTAGATGTCGAGGAGGTTCTTTGACTGAACTTGAATCTGGTCAAGTAATTGGGAGATCTCGTGGTCTCTGTTGAGGCGATCGCGAATCTAGACTGTTAGCAAAAAAAAACATTCAGTAGCTGTACAGGTACTCACATGTCTTGGTTCGTCGCGAATGCGATCTGCGATACCTTGTTCGATACGCTCTAGATCCTCATGGATATAGCGTTGCTCTTCAAGGACGAGCATTTTGATGAAGTCTCAGTGATAACTGTCGAGATAAAGAATGAAGGAGAACTCGTGCTACTCTTTCGCTATGATAGAAAGTCAAGATGAGCTTGATGCTGTAAAAAATGCGGAGCCATATCGCGACTGTCAGTGGCGTTCAGCGCGTATTGTCGCACCGAAGTATTTCCGGCGCTGCATGTTAGCTCCTGGCTGCTCCAAAAGTTGTAGGCCAAAACTTTGAAACGCCCCAACTTCATCGCGAAAGCGTCATTCCCTGGTCTTTCAAATCATCCCAAATCAAAACGCAATCATGGCTGAAGGCGCAGGAGGAATTGACCGCAAGGCCGATGAGCGGATGGAGTTTTCAACCTCCAAGGAGGTGACGGTCCATCCAACCTTTGAGTCCATGTCGCTGAAGGGTATGTGTAGGCGCAATACGTCCAATGGTCTAGCTAACATTATCCAGAGAACCTTCTTCGCGGAATTTACGCCTATGGATACGAATCTCCCTCGGCTGTTCAGTCTCGAGCCATTGTCCAGGTCTGCAAGGGCCGCGACACCATCGCCCAGGCCCAATCCGGTACTGGAAAGACGGCGACCTTTTCCATCAGCATGTTGCAAGTTATTGACACTGCGGTGCGAGAGACGCAGGCGCTGGTCCTGTCACCGACGCGAGAGCTGGCGACCCAGATTCAGTCTGTTGTCATGGCGCTGGGTGACTACATGAACGTGCAATGCCACGCTTGTATTGGCGGTACCAACGTTGGAGAGGATATCCGCAAGCTTGATTACGGCCAGCACATTGTTTCCGGCACGCCAGGCCGTGTGGCCGACATGATTCGACGACGACACCTGCGCACCAGACATATCAAGATGCTGGTGCTCGACGAGGCCGACGAGCTCCTCAACAAGGGTTTCCGAGAGCAGATCTACGATGTTTACCGATACCTCCCCCCTGCCACCCAGGTCGTGGTTGTCAGTGCCACTCTCCCTTACGATGTGCTTGACATGACGACCAAGTTCATGACGGATCCTGTTCGCATTCTTGTCAAGCGTGACGAGTTGACCCTCGAAGGTCTCAAGCAGTACTTTATCGCCGTTGAGAAGGAGGACTGGAAGTTCGACACCCTATGCGATCTCTACGACACCCTCACTATCACGCAAGCCGTCATCTTCTGCAACACCCGTCGCAAGGTCGACTGGCTCACCGACAAGATGCGCGAGGCAAACTTTACTGTCAGCAGCATGCACGGAGACATGCCCCAAAAGGAGCGGGACAGTATCATGCAGGACTTCCGCCAGGGCAACAGTCGAGTGCTTATTTCGACTGATGTGTGGGCTCGCGGTATCGATGTGCAGCAGGTCAGCTTGGTTATCAACTACGACCTCCCCAGCAACCGCGAGAACTACATCCACCGCATTGGTCGCAGTGGTCGATTCGGTCGAAAGGGTGTTGCTATCAACTTTGTTACTACCGAAGATGTGCGCATTCTGAGAGACATTGAATGTAAGTTAAATCTGTGATTTGGTGAGGCGAAGCTGACTTTGTAGTGTACTACTCTACCCAGATCGACGAGATGCCCATGAACGTTGCCGACCTCATTGCATAAGCAGTGATAGCACGGGATTCGCCGTATCGTTAGTTAAGACAGTCAGGAGAACGCCGCGTCGAGGGTACGTGGAAGAATGTGGAGGAAGGGGGCCGTGTACTATGCCTAGTGAGTGGTTGTACCCATACCTCTATCAAGGTGTCATTCGGCTAAAGCTAATCATCTCAGATTCAAAAGCGCAACAGATTGTTATGAATATGGTTGGAGGTCGATTTGTTTTGGAGGGAATTAGAAAAGAAACTCAACTCAAACAGAACCGGTTATGACCCGGTCTTATCATTTACTGTCGCCCCTAGTTTCCTAATTCGTTTAGCTGCCATGAGAAGCGTCACTAGCTGCTGATTGGAGCCGTTGAAACGTCGCGCAGATCCCCGAGAATCTGGATGGATATTGCCGACTCGAATCTAATTTCACCATCTTGAGCTTTCTTTGCCGCTCTTGAGCGTGATGAAACTGTTACGTTATGGGGTTCTCCATCTGATCAACACGAACCCTTCCCCACGGGGTGAGTAGATTGCAATATCTTGGCGAAGCATTGGCTGTCGCGTGTAAGTCCTGAGATGTCTTGCACTTGACTGCTCACGTGTGAACATGACAAGAGGGTTATCGGTTCTCTGGCCTTCAGATAAGAACCTCCAAGATAGGCTCCAAGACGACAAGCTACCCCGAAACTCGGGAAACACCTACCCACTAGCCGCATCTTCAACTCTGCGCTATACTGAATGCGGCGTATACTTTACAATCTGAAGAAGCAGTGATGCTAGCGCCTGGGGAACCTTATAGATGAAGGTACCTAGTTTCTGGGGTAATACCGTAGAGATAAGTTAACTAGTTGCTGCCAAAGATATAAGAAGCCGTTTATCCCCTTCAAAACAGCGCCAGATTCGATCAGTTCTTCAGCATCAGTTATACCCATCTCCGCCAGAGAATGCCCACAGCCCTTTCTTATACTATATCCTCAACCATCGACTTGAGCTCTGGTGTACCATGGATAAGGACCTCCCGATGAATCAAGCCGAGCGCGATGCTCTCGACCTCGCAGCCCTCGGCCATGCCGAGACGCTCACCCGCAAATTCAGCACGCTGAGCATGCTGTCTCTCGCCTTTTGCATCCTAGGCACCTGGGCCGTCTGCGCACAGAGCTTCAACACAGCTCTTGAGAACGGCGGACCAATAGCTTGTCTCTGGGGTTTGATCCTCGTCACACTATGCAATGTAGCTATCGCCATGTCCCTGGGCGAGATGTGTTCGTCCATGCCCACGGCTCTTGGTCAAGGCTTCTGGGTGGCTCGTCTGTGGAGGACACCAACCGGTCGATTTACTAGTTATATCACGGCATTCATCAATACCCTCGGTTGGATTGCTCTGTCGGCGTCGCAGATCGCATTCATGGCTGAGTTCGTCTTGTCGATGAAAGTCATGTTTGATCCGGAGTGGACGGGCGTCAAGGGCTGGGTGCTCTTTTTGGTGTACACGGGCATAAACATTCTGTTTACCTTTGTAAACTACGTCGGATGCCGCTCGGAAAAGTTCCTCCCTTACTTCAACAACTTTGTTGCCGTTGGATTTGTTGGGCTATTCGTTGCCTTCTGCATCGTCCTCCCCATCTTCGTCGGCACGCATACCAACCTCGAGTATCAGTCGGCCAAATTCGTCTTTGGAACGTGGGTCAACGAGACTGGTTGGTCTGACGGCGTGGTTTGGTTCCTTGGACTCGTGCAATCTGCTTATGCCTTGACCGCGTACGACTCTGTTCTTCATATGGTTGAAGAGATACCTGCTCCTCGGCGTAACGCCCCTAGGACGATGGTTATGGCTGTCGTTATGGGCGCTATTTCGGGCTTTCTCTTCCTAGTTGTGGCTTTGTTCTGTATCCAAGACCTCTCTGCCGTTCTGGATCCTGCTTCAGGCTTCGCGTTTATCGAACTCGTTCAGAGCACAGTTGGTCTTAATGGCGGTGCCGTGTTGATTGCTCTGTTTATCTTCAACGGCTTTGGTCAGGGCGTCTCGATTGTGACGTCGTCTTCGAGATTGACGTGGAGTTTTGCCCGTGATCGAGGACTTCCGTTTGGAGACTACTTTGCCTATGTCGACCCCTACTGGCAAGTTCCTGGGCGTGCTTTGGTTCTTCAGGGAGTCATCATCAACATCATTGGGCTCCTGTACCTCTTCTCTAACACTGCTCTTGAGGCCATCTTGAGTGTCAGCACCATTACCCTAACCATCTCATACGCAATACCCATTGCTGTCTTGATGGCCGTCGGTCGGGACAAGTTGCCTGCAGGCGGCGAGTTTGGTCTGGGCAGATTCGGACCAACGCTTAATGTTATTTCCATCATCTACACCATCATCACTACCGTCTTTTTCTTCTTCGCATATACCCCCAACCCCACTGCTGCGGATATGAACTACGCCATTGCCGTGTTCGGGGTTATGTTGATTGTGGCTCTTGGTTTCTGGATCGCCAAGGGCCGAAAGTCATTTTTGCAGATCGAAGAGGCGGCTGAAATACCTCTTGAGGGTCAAGGGGAAGATAGTCGCCCAGCAACAGCTGACCTCCCCGATAAGAGATGAAGGAAGTTTGGAGTAGTTGCTCAATGTGCCAAATTCACTTGTTTGTTAGCTTTAGTGGAATAAAGCAAAGACTGAATTGAACCGGGGTTTTCCTTTTTCTATTGTCCTCGTAGCCGTGACTATGTTGAACACTTGGTACCTGCTCAAATCTATCTCACAACCCAAATCTGCACATTATTCCTTGTAGTCCCGGAACCTATGCTCCGATGCTATATTCGTAGGTTGTTCGACATGTCTCGGAGGACTGGTGCTTCCTGTATATATCACATGTGCCTATAACAACCCACGCACCCTGTTCTATGAGCCCAGGAATAACAGTATAGAGATCTGAAGGCTTGCCACACGAGAAGCCCTTCGATATTGGAGTCTCTAGACTTCGTCAGGATTCTCAGACAACTCCCGTGTCGTGATAAGATCACTTGTATCCCCGCGACCAGCCTCGATCAGAGTACGATCCCATCGCTCCCAGACCTTAGTGGGAATCCAGTTCCAGTCAAGGATTGTCGTTGCACTGGTCTTGGAATCTCGATATGCCGAAGTATAGAAACCGCAGAGAGGAAAGGACTGCTTTTCTTCAAGCTTCTTCCAGGGGATCAAGAACTTGATGTCGGGGACGCAGTCGAGAGAGGCCCCAGAGACGAAGTCGGTCATATGCAAGTCATTTTCGACGACAGCGATCTGGCAGGTATATGCCTGAGCAAAATCCCAGCAAAGAGCCTCGAAATCTTCTTCTCCAATGTCATGATGTTCTGTGTAGACATGTCCCAGAGGCTCATAGTCAATCCCTTCCCTTTCGAGTTGCTCGGATAGCTTCTTGTGGTAGATTTCCCAAGTACAGATAGCTCGAATGGCTAATGTCAACCGGTTATCGGCCATGGTGTCCGGAAGTCTAAGGTCACACGTATTTTTGGCGTATTTCGTCCAGGTGGACTTAAAAAGTCCCAACATGGACCAAATCGTTCCGTACTTGGAAATTTGTGAAGTACGTCCTGACTCGGCCAACTATCTTATTGTCTCGAGTTCCTCTGGCTCAAGATCCTTCCAGTCAACTCTAACCAATCTTCCAACCCCGGTAAGTAACGCTGCAGCGACTTGAAGTTTGATTTGCATCAGACGCGGCGTTGATGGAAGGGTGAGAAAGTGCGCGAGCCTGGCATCGTATTGGACCCCATTGAGAAGCGTGAAGAACGAAGAGCGGGATGCTGGTGGAAGAGATATATGAAAACGAGATAGAGGGCCTACTTCCGAAGTCCGGAGAATACCTTGGAGCCGTAACCGTTCCACCATTTCCTTAATCGAGGCCCCCTCATCAGGATCAAAGAGATCGATTAAGGCCATGGTCTTGATGGGCCAGTTGCTGAAGTTGGCCAGAGAAGCAACAAACCAACCAAGCTGACCGTTGACAGCGTCCATGCGACGTTGCAGGGCAGTGTTCTGAGGATCCAGGTATTCATCGGACCGATAAACATAAACGTCGGACTGCTCACTGTCGAAATATCGAGGCCAGCTCAATTGCTGCCATTTCTCTGATTCTGACATTTTGAGAGAGACTTGTACCACCTGTCGAGTCTGGCGATCAAAGATGATCCTTTTGCGAACTTGGCTGGGAACAATGTGAACAACTCCGGCGCCACGGAGCTTGCCAGCCATCCTGATGTGACTTGGAAAGCAGAGCACAACGTTCCGCTCATACTCTCCATTGTTGACATCTATGTCGCTGCCAATGTGCAGGGATGTATCTCCTTCTATCCTCCGGAGCGACCATCGGCGTAACCAGGCAGAATTCTTCCATTCACGAGGAAGCCCGCGCTCGTTGTGAAACTGGAGGATGGTGTGAGTTTGTTCTAACCCAATGTGTTCCACGTTTTCTTTGATCTTCTCGAGTATGGCTTCCATGCTTCCCCCTGCTACATGAATGGTGTTGAACTCCTCGACTTCCCTAGGCAAACAGAAGTTGCGAATGCCATCCCGGATCCATAGATAAAACAGCCTTTTGATCAAAGGATGCAATGGCTCTGAAGATATTGTTGCGAGTCTCATAGAGATCTCCGGATGTTGCTCTGAAAACGTAGATGTGAAAGCAACGGCTGCGTTGAGCGCAAGCAGAAACTCGGCCGAAAAGTCTGGGTCAACGTCTATCAAGATCACGTTTTTGGAACCAAACACTCGTTTCGCGTGAGAATTCCAGTCCTGAGTCCCCCGGCAGCTTTGAAGCTGGAGAAGCAGCGCTGCATAATGTACAGTCTCCAGCTCCGAGTTGACAACATCCTCATCGAGTGCGGCCTCGCGGCGCACGTGAACCATCATCGGCTCCATTCGTGTCTCGACAGATTTGCGCTTGAAATCGGCGACGACATGAATGATCCTGTAACTGCTGTATGCGAATTCCTTCCAGATCTCGAACGGCACGTGGAAGCTATTTCCTGTGGCCGCAGGCCCCTGAATGTGCGCGAACGAGAAGTCGGGTGCTTCTCGTTCAGCTGACACCCAAGTCGCGATGTCATTCATTGTAACCTCCCATTCTGAACCCATCTTTGAACATGTTAGTATATGCTGTAATAGAGACTGCGTCGTGCTTTACCCTGACTTTGATACGTGTGTTGTGTTCGTGTTGAGTTGAGGTTTTGATTTTGACGAGTGCTTACTTTGTTGATATCTTTGGCTCTTCAATTGTAAACGCCTGTAACTTCCAAACGGAAAATTAGTAGTTGCACATACCAGCAGCTAAGATTGTGTCAAAAACGCACAGCCAGCTCAAGAGACATCCAACGCTAGGGGACGTGTTGTATCTAAACATGTTTCATTCAAAGGAGACGACACAGAGTATAACAAGTTCGCCACAACTTTCGCAATCTCCAACATCGATAAGGAAAAGATATCAATCCAACAAGATAAAAAGGTATACATGAACTATTATCGAAAGGTCCCAGCAAGACGCCCCCGGTTCGCTGCAGATACACACATGGCATTGACCACTCCTTTTGGCCCGTTCTAATCTTATCCGTGTTATCAAGTGTAACTCAGTGTGATCCTCGTATAGACACCATAAGCGCCATCTTGGTGCAACATTCCACGATTCTTCTCTCCGTAAAGCAATATAGGTCCAGAGATGGAGGGAACTGGGAAAGCCTCTCGTCGCCCGGGAATCTCCTGTCGGATGTATCAAGGTTATTTTCATCGGCCAATTGACCATCAACACTCCTCTGTCTTTGCGAGGCTTATTGGCCATTTCCAGTGTTTCTGCCACTAGCTGAAGTAGGGGAATGAAGAGCAGGGCGAGGTCGGCGTGGATGGGAATCGTCTGAGCTCCTTCGAGGAGGGCTGTAAGTCGGAGGAAGACCACAGCTAGGAGGCGGGCTGTAGGTAGGAGGTGGATCGTTTTCAGGGAGGAGATTGTATCTGGGAGGAGGAAAAGGCCTATTAAGAGTAGAATGGTGGGTACGAGGAAGACGGTAGATAGAAGAAGGGTCATTAATAGTCTCAGGTCTCAAACTCGGCCATGGACTACGACCTTGAGGTAGAGTGTTTCGACGAAAGTGATGATGGTCTGAGAATCGCATCTGATGGGGAAAAGGCTGAGTCGTGTCTGCACCAGGCCCTGTATGGGCTTCAGGGGGAGGAGGAGGAGCTGTACTTTGTTCCGGCCCTTGACGATGAACCCCTGAAGAATGGCTCGGAGCATTTCCTGGGTCAGAATCGTCATTGCTTCCATTAGAATCGCGTCCTGGGTTCTCCAAGCCTTGGCCAAGCGTCTGCTCTTGTCGTTGACCTCGGTTCAGATCACCAATACTGCCACCTGCAGTATTATCACCGGCGGGGACAGACATCCTGTTACTTGCTCAAGGAAACTGGGATGTCTGAACGAAGTATTTGAAAATAAAACGAGAAAATTGGCCAAAGAAATGAAGATACCGGTAAAAGTCGGATATTGCCAGACTAGAGGCGTCGTATCTGTAGCTTGCAGTCAGTTTAGTTATCGGGTATGTTGAAACTGAAGGATTGGGGAGACGCCAATGGAATTGGGATCGAAGGTTATCGCTGCATTAGGGCTCTTAACATACTTTCTCACATCTCACGTGTAGGTCTGCGTCTATCACGATGCGGTTGTTGAGTTGGGTGGGGAGATGTGCATTCGGATTTGAGGAAGCACAAGAGCTGCCCAAGGCCTATCACACATCAAAAAGACTCTAAAGTGTACAGCTACCATTTATTCGAGTAGATAACATCTAGGAAGAGACCAAAATCCTGACCTTTGTTGAGGACGCTGACATCCAAGGGCTTACTGCAGGCGGCGCAGATGATACTTCAAAATGTCGCTAGAAAAGAGTCAAATATCCTATATAAGATAAACAGATATCTTCATGCTAAATGGCTAGATCCTTCTTAATATCGACATCTTTGTGGTTGGCAGCATCTCGTCGATCTGCTGGGAACTGCCACCCAGAGTGAACATGACGATGATTTCTCACCTTGGCAGGAGTCGAGGGGCGACTGCATACCGTATGGAAGGAACCAGACATGAAATGCGCGAAATCTGCAGGTTACTAAAACCTTCCATCATCAGAAGCAACTCTTCATCCCATCACATCTACACAGAATCATTTCATCTTGAAGCATCAGAAACTATCACCATCATCACCATGGAACAGCCTCAGCAGGACCAGAGACAAGAACAGCAAAAGGAGACGGAGAAAGAAATCATAGCCCAGATCCCTGAAGCCCTCCTGCGCGACGCGGCCGTCGAGCTTCTGAAACAGAGGAATGAAGCGAACAGAACTCTAGAAGAAGTCAAAAAGACCGTTAAAGACGCCAAAACACATCTTCATGTCGCCTGCCATAGAAATACAAGTCCCTTTGGACTCCGCATGTTGCTAAGTATGCGTGGTTATGGCGGACCTTTGGTCTGGTGCAGTGGCTAACAGTTGGTAGTCCAGCTTCTCGATGGCTTGTGCAAGTCACTGAGAATAAGCATAGCGAACTTCGATGCCATCACCAATCAGGAGGTTGCTGAACGTCTGGGCGAGATCTTCTAATGTCCTGGGCAGGAGGCCAAGTTGGGTTATTTGCGAATGGGACGGCCTGGGGCGAGGTGCCGTTCGACCACAACACATTCACTTTGAGCTATGGCAGCCGAAGCTAGGGACACATTGGCATTCAGGGGTATGGAGCGTGTGCAGGTGGAGAATCAAGCGTCAGGGGCTGAATCATGTTGAAGACTTATCACAAGCGGTTTTTCCTTTATGCGTTTCGGTATTGTCTAGCTGAAGGAAAATCATAGCAACTTTTCTCTTGACTATGAACCGCCTTGTGACGGCATGTAAATACAACAGATACATTGGCAATGTCCATGATGCCAGTTCCTCTATGCTGCGGCTGGCTTCCTGATGTACTCGGATTATTCACTCAATACCTGACTCGACAGATTTGCTTCCGATGGCTACTATCATGAGACTTTCGAGTATTAGAACACAATCCAATAGAAATCAGAGGGACAACTCACAGTAGGTTAATAGTGGTTGACTTTGATAGTTCGAGTGTTGTTGTTTCGGCCCCGACCGGCCAATGCACTCCAGTTAACGTTCGCAATCTCGACGGCAGGGGCATCTGTCTTGGAAGCCACGCTGAACATGACACCGCCGACTATAGCGGAGGGGTTCATGGCCTTGACCTGGCGATAGGCCTGCAAGAGAGCTTCCTCGCTCTCGACGTTGAAGGCGATAGTCTTTGACAGGTTCGGCACCTTGGTGAAGACGTTGTGTTGAACGCCTCCACCGCGACTGTTGCTGTGGACAGAAAGGCCGGGAGTGTGTTGGCCCCTCATGGGGGTAACTGATTGGAGTACCATGCTATCGACCATGGTCAAGCATCGATTGGACTTGTCCTTAGGCTTAGGGCTACCGTTGAAGGAGTTCTGGGTGGGAGGCGGCGGCGGCAGCGGGTTGCCAGCCTGCTGGGTATCACCGTTCCCATGGACGATGCTGTTCTGATGCTCTTGGCCGCTTGGAGCCGGAGTTTGAGGAAGAACACCCCCACGATTGGCCGACGAACCTTGTTGGATAGGGACTTCAAAGGGGTTGGACACGGAGCTGTAGGCTCTGAACGCGTCCGAGGCGGGCCCTCGAGGGGGCGCGCGAGCATCGCGTCGAGGATAGCCCTCGCCAGACGAGAAGTTTGGAGTCGCAGAACGGCTCGGTGGAAGAGTTTGAGGCGTCTGGTATCTGCGGCCGGGAGAAACCCACATACCATAGGGGTTTGTACGCCACCCATTACTTCGATTCTGCGACGGTGCTTTGGGCATCGTGGCGGTGCTGTAGCCTGGCGTTGAAGTCGGCTTGGGAAGCAAAATGTGCAGAATGTGAGAAGGTGCAGAGTGAGGAGGCTTGTTTGCAGTTGTTAGGTTCACAGTGACAAACAGTGACTGAGGTGTTGATTTGATGCGGGCAGGTGCTTGCAAACGGCAAACGGCAAGCGGCAGGCAGCAGCTAACGCTCGCCTATATACCAAACAACCTCCATCACCAGTTTTCGGTCCTTGCATACTCGAAATTGAGGGTTTTCAAACATATTCTCTTAGAATTCGTGACAACATCCTTTTGAGCCATGCCAAATCAGATACAGCGTCCGCCTGAGCACCGGCTTTGGATGTCAACCGAACCGGGGAATCATAGGCGTTTCCCCTTACCATGGGTCGGAAGAAATCCTGATCCGGTGGAGAGAACCACCTACATTCAAGCTTATCTCAACTGGATGCGCAAGCGAGACATCGAGCAATATGACGAAGTGCGCTACAAGGCAGACAGATCGGTTGTCATGGCCCTGGCTATGGAGAATGACTGGTTGATGGTCCAAGATAGCCATTTCAAGTACCTCTCTGACAAGGCATACTGGCATATCTGGCGTGAGTTACCCATGGTAAAGATCATCTGAATATTACATTACTCACCATGTCCTTTTCTAGTCGAAGGCCTCGACCCCTGTCCACCATGGCCATGGACGCATACCGGCACAGCTCACCCGATGCCTTACGATACCGGCTCGGAAACTTTTGAGAACCTTCGCAATGAGATGTTTGGATATGAGAAGAGAGTAGGTGTCAAGCCGGCGGAGAATCAGCATCAACAGCTCCCACAGTCTGGGGCCTTCAACAAAGAGCAGCACAACAATCCACTGCCACCAAGTCAGCCACTACTTTCGAGTCGTCACGAGCAGTATCTTGCATCAACCCAAAACAACCTCAATCAAAACCGAAAGCGACCAAGGCTGTCTTCCCCTGAAGAGCGCAGTGCCATTTCCAGATCCCTTGACCACCTCGCTGAGCTGGGCGAACGTTTGCAATGCGTTGAAGACGAGGGTTTTGATTTCCGTGTCACTATTACACTGGCGACGGGCCTGGGCCTCAATTCCCCACGCCATAGGCTGTACAAGTTTCTTGAGTCCGGGACTTTGAACAAATGGTTTTGCTTGGGAACGGTCTGCATGAGTTCCGAGTATGAACAAGTTCATCCAGACAGAGATGGCTGTACTATTCATAGGTTGGAGTGCAGGTTCGTAATGGTCATAGATGATGGTTCTGGTCGACGGCTCCGGTTCACGCGTATCCATAACTGAGCATGTGCAAGTATATTGGTAGGAGAGGATGATTCATTTCAAGACTTGTTGTTCACGTTTCGTTATTCCCAGAACAGTCGTATTATTGTACCACTTCTGCCACACACAATAGCTGCGGAATTGTATGTATCCAAGCCTGGTGCATATAAACACCCTCTTGTTTATGATGTTGTCATTCTAAAGTTATTTGTGGTTTGATGTATAGGGGGTGCTTCTCACAGTCTTAAGCAGCCGCCACACATTCTCACAGCAATTGTCTCTTCTCTAGGTATTGAAATATGCGGCAGAAGTGCACCCTGTGGGTCAGTTGGGCTTGCGCAGTTATATTTCTTTTGACCGTCGCAATATAACAATTGCTCCCTGGCCTTGTCGCAGCATGCCAAACACCCAACAGAGCAAAACGCGTAGTTTTATATTTATATGTGATGCCACGGCCATATTAAACTCTCGGCTTCCGGATAGAAGTATACCTTCTGTGTGTTGCGGATGGTTTGAAGAAATTGACGAGAAATGTCACGAGTGAAGTCAGTCAACCCCCGGTTAAGCGGGGCTTCCGGTCGCCGAAGGTGGATTCTCGGTGAGCAATTGGACCCACTATTACCGGAGTCCCGGCCGGAGCGCTTTACCTAGCCTTCACCTTGAACCCATTGTTTGCCTAGGTACAATACAAACGACAATACAAATAACAATACAAATCAATACAAACGGAAATAAAATAGAACAATAGAGGGATTCCTGCAGCGTAAGTACTTAAAAAGGCCGCCTCTCCCCTTCTCTTCGTCTCAAACACTTTTCTGAGCAAACAACTCAAACCTCCTTTCCCAAATTCCCCTTCATCAACGACCAAACATCCTCCAAACGCCTATCGACAAACGCAAAAATGCATCAGTCCAAGGAAGTCCGACCCGAGGGCGAGATCAAGCGTCCCAAGCTTGAGTATGCTCCCGCCCACATCGAGTGCCAGGAGAGTCCTCTCGTCCAGCACAAGTGCGGTGGCATCCCCCCTCACACCAAGAAGGACGTCTACGAGGCCAAGACGATTGAAGAGCTCCGCACCATCGCCCTCGAGTCCGTCGAGAAGATCAAGGATGCTCACGAAGTCATCCTGAAGTTGAACGAGGCCCTGATCACCGTCAATGGTGTGGCTTCTAATGCCTTTGGTCCCGGCAAGTCTGCTGCTGACAAGGGTGAGTACTTCAACCGCTTTGTACCAAGTTGGCTTGCTAATGCTTGATAGAAAAGGGCCTGGTCTCGATCCTCGCGGCGACCAAGAAGTCTCGCGAGAGCCCCATCATCAAGGATGGCGTCTACGCCGGCCTCACCCGCCATGAGGCGGTGATGAGGCAGGTATGCGCTTTGCAGTCCCGCTCTGCCCTTGAGGAGATCCTTGCGTCCCACGAGGCATCCGAAGATGAGGTGAGTTTGTCTCTCGTCTGTCATCTGACTTCGCATGCTAACAATTATCGTAGAAGTCGCAGCAGTAAGCTGCAGGCGTACAAGCCACGCCCTGAGCTGGATGGATGTAACTGGATTCGGATGGACTGAACAGGGAGAGACACACAAACCAACATGGGTGGTAGCAAAGTTGTGTCTGTCTATATGACATTTTTTGGGCCAGTTGAGAAGTCCTGGCGGAACAAGGATGCCTCGCATCAGGTTCAGAGAGAACGAAGATCAGTCCCAATACCAGTCTAAATCCAGCAATATTACATCCCCATTGCACCAAATCCCCGCCTTCGTGACCGTAAGATTAATGTACAAAGCCACTCTTGGATTTCATTGTTGGCCAACTCCTTTGGTCTTCAGAGCTACCAGTGTCATCCTCGCGAGGTGTGAAAGTAGAGCATGCAGTCTTTCAGAATGTTAGATGAGCCAACTGTAACAAGAAAAAGAACAAAGCTTACAAAAAAGCATCCGATCAAGGTTTGTTTCCCGGCTGACCCCGTTTGATGCAGCTGCTTCAGTTCTCATATCCTTCAAAAGCTCTTTACATTTCATCAGATGCTGGACCAGCCGCACCAGGAGTGAAAACCTGTAATTTACGATTCGAGCCCACGGTGACCACCTTTACCATGAAGTTGCACCATTTGGAACCAACATGACATGACGAATGGTTTGGACGCAATGGCTGCAGTGGCGTCGAACCATAGTCGTAAGCTTGGTGAAAGCAGTAGTATATCCCAGGCTGTACATTGGAGATGAAATCAAGCACATGTTTTCTCCGTGCCTGTGAAAAGGCCTTGGTGAGTTGCTCGACCACTTGATCTGTGAGGTTGCGGTCGTTTATGACGTGCACCCTGATGGCTCGAGTTATTTGAGGTTTGGGGATATTGGAGGTCGTCGATGGCTGAGTGCCGATGCCTTGTGTTTGCTGCGTCTGGGGAATATCAGAAGTCGTAGGTGGCTGTGTGCTCCTGTCTTGATTTCGTTGAGTCTCAGGCGCTTGAGAATATTGAGAGTCTTTCTGTTGGTTGGAAGCTTCTGTCTTGGCTCTTCGGGACTGCTTTAGCTTCTCGAGTTTGTCAATATTCGCTTCGTGGTCCACCATAGCCTTTGTGAGTTTGTTGGCTTTCGAGACAGCCCTTTTTCTTTCCTTCTTCAGATCCTCCATGGTCTTTCGACACTCATCAAGCTCTGCCTTGAGACTTTGGTTCTCATCCAGCACAACCTGCAGCTCGTCTTGCTCCTGCTTCACCTCCGACTCCTGTTCTCCTCCGTGCCTCGCGTTGTCGATTCGTTGCATGATTTGCGCGGCAAAGCCGTCGGTGGCGAAGCTAACTTGCGAACGAAGGGAGGCGTTCTCTTGTCTCAGCTCTTCGTTCTCAGCTTTGAGTTCCTCGTGCATCCGGATCGCTATATTTTGGTTCTCTTGGAAGCGAGTGATGGTGTGCTCGGCGTGTTGAAGGCGGAGCTGGAGTTCTGTGCTTTGAGCCACCAGGTCGCGTTCTCGGTTGCGTTGATCCAGCTGCTGCTGAATTTGATGCTCACGAGATTCGGGTGAGACAGATTCATCAAACTGCTGTTGATAATATCCATCGTCCTCTCTGACGACGGTGCGTCTAGGATTCCAGGACATTGTTGGCTTGTTGGTTCTATTGATAAATGATGGAAGTCGCAAGTTCAGAGAAGACGAAGCTGCACAGGTCCATATACCTTGAGTGCACGTTCAGCTACAGTTGGAGCACGTACTTGGAGCTGTTTTGTTTGCACGGAATGTTTTGCAGCCGGCAAACAGTCGTTGGCAGAGGCAGTGGAGGCCTTGGTACATAATTGAGTGGCCATCACGGTGACTTGAAATTTCTACGAGTGTGGCACCAGAACAGACAAGATTGTATCGAAGTCGATGAAGATGGGATATTCAAATTTACACCGAAACGCGTGACTTTGATTTACTGAAATAAGGAAAATACTCAGCATGTCATCTTTGACATCTATAGTTAAGTTCTTCGTTCTATTGCTGAGGACTTGGCCTTTTTTCACCACACTCTCGAAAACAATTGCGTTCTTCCTAAATACCATTTCCACGCACCGAAGGATTAAAACCAATGAATCTGTGTTTCTCTCCTATTGGCCTTTCTGATTTTGCTGTAGTCTCTTCCTCACGAGAAATCCGATGGTCCTAATCCCAACCATAAACCGCACGAGCGAAATCCACGATGCCCACTTCGTCCGGGCCGTTGAAGAATTGTTCAAAGGCCTTCAGATAATCCTCGACGAGGGTAACTGGCAGGATGTATCTGTTGAAATAATCCCCTTTTGTCAAGCCCTTCTGGTATTCTGGCTCAAGAGATCTCTGCTCCTCAACGGGGTTTTGTTGAGATATAGCGAAGGGGTTTTGAGCGGTTATGGGAGCTTCCTCTGTCAGTCCACCTTGGTCAGGGGTACCAGGAGCGATAGTATCCTCGGAGAGAAAATAACCCTCCAAGTCTGCCACCGAGTCTGTACGGGGTTCTTCGGGCAACTCTTCCTGGTGCGTAACGAGGAGTTCTTCGTGAGGCAGAGTATGGGAACCTTCTTGCAACAAAACAGGAGATTCTTCGTGGCAAACAACAGGGGACTCTTGAGGCAACTCGGGAAGCTCCTCTTGCCAGAGAGCAGCGAACTCGGGGCAAGCTTCCATCACCACGTCTCTCTCGCTTGGGGGGTTCCGCCAGAAGAGAATGGCTTGCAGTGTCTCCTCGCTCATCTTGCCCGTCATACGAAAGGCTGGGTTATTGTGATTCTCCCAGAATTCGTCGGTTGTGAAGTCTCGGCAGACAGCATCGTCGATCCAGTTGACAAAGGAGTCGTTGTGCTCGGGTGCCACGATTTTTGCATCAAAGGTGTTGGCGGCAGATGAAGCTTCAGAGGGATCCTCGGCAGCTTGGGTCTGGCCAGCGGGTTTGTGCCAGAACGGGGCCAGTTCGGGGAAGAAGTCGAGAAATGGGATGTCCTCTGGCTCATAACGAGGCCTCTGGCTTGTAGAAGAGGAAGAGCTATTTGATGTGGTTAGGGCATCGTTCTTGAATACTCAAGCTAGTTTATCTTACCTCTGGGAAGATGGGATCGAGCCAGTCTCCGCTGATGCTTTATTCTCTTCCTCCTCGCGAAGTCGCTGGAAATATGCAACAGCATCCTGGTATTCCCTCTCTATTTGGCGGTCACGGCGACGCTCACGCCGCTTCTTGGCCTTTCGAGCCTTTCGGGTTGCAGGTTGATTGGACGAAGTTGAGGGTGATATTGGGGATGGAGGAGATGTTCAAGTGACTGAGATGAAAGGTTTTAGAAAAGAGGTGGAAGCAAGAAGGGGAATAAAGCGAAGTTTCTGCCTCAGAAATCGGGGTTTAGGCGAAGCCATGGTCTAAGTGAAGATTTACGGCTGGCAACAGCTGGCAAACAGATTCACCACCCGCTTCTTATTCAGCAACAGATTTCTTTGTTTACTTTTCATCTACTTTCACTCATTGTTCGCCCATTTTTCATCCTGTTTTCCACCTCTTCTTTGATCTTTCCTTCTATTGTCGTCATCTCAAGCATCTAGATCACCAACATCTTCCTGCTTCCCTTCCTTCCGCGTTTCCTTACATTTAATCACCTCCCTCCCCATCCTTACGCTTAATCACCTCACTCCCCAAAGGTGTGTACGTGATTCACGATGTCCGGATATAGTACTGGAGACAGCACAACGGACGAAGATGCTCAAGTCCTAGCGGCCGACAGCACTGAGTTGCAAGGGGTAGGTCATAACATGAAAGCTGGGTATGTTCGACAACAAGTAGCTAACCACGATCGGATCACTGAGAACAATGCCAACACTGGTCTACACCAGCAACTTGCTGATGCTCAAGCCACTATCGCTCGTCTGGAAGGAGAGCGCGATGCCGCGTACGCCCAGAGACTGCAGGTGGAAATCGACTCCCTGAGGGCTACACAGTCGCAATCTGCTAGTCTAGATGAGCTCATTCAAGATTTGAAGGACCAAGTTGGCCGTCTGGCCATCGAGGTTTCGATGGATCCTACCAATGAGTAGAACCACCGCTTGCGAAACACCATCAGCTCCCTCCGTGACGAAATCGTCACTCACAAGAACACCATCCGCCAGACAAAGCAACAGCTTACCGCCTCCCGCAAGGCTAATGATGTCAAGGCAGTTCAAATCGACAGCTTGGAACAGCAGCTGGAGGATCAGGAAATGAGCCGTGGTCGCATTCGTGAACTTGAGGCACAAAAGGATTCGCTCAAAGGGCTTCTTAATGACGAGAAGAACAGAGCCAGCGAGGCCGAGACACTGCAGGTCAGTGAGGCTGCAATGTTCAACAACAACATCAAGGCCTTGGAAGAGGCAATTCAGGAGAAGACGACCGCTCTAGCCTCACTACAGCTAACGATCGAGGAAACGACTCCCAACCCAACTGAAGACGCCGCAACCCAGACCCTCTCCTCGAACTATCTCAGCAACATTTTTAGCGAAGTTACGCGCCGTTGTGAACAGATCCTGCTCTCCCCTTCCCCCTCGAGTCCCAGTCCTCAGGGCCTCGCTTGGATATGCTTCTTCACGAGGTATCCTCGATTTATGAACGGTTTGACCACATTTCTGGCTTGCGCGCCTGAGAACAAGCGGTACTGTATGCATTCGACTGTTAATCAGAATTATCGCGAGATAAAAAGACGCGAGGATTGTCCACTTCGAAACGTTACCCTCACATGTGCTTGGGTCATGGTTGTACGCCAGGGAGGGATGAGAGCACTAAGACTGGAGTGACTCACAGGTTGGGAGCAAATCTGGAATGGATGAAGTACGGAGGAATGCCCTGCAACAGAGGACATGACGCATGGAATGGATGATTGGGAGCGGGGTTTGATGTATGAGTTTGAGTGTGTGCCTCAGATAACGAATGTGATGTGACGAGTTCTGTAATTTTTACTTAAATTCATATCAAGGTCAGTGAATTGTTGGCCTAAGATTATAACTAACTACATATAATTTAGCTTAAAGTAGCATAAGGCTCTTCCTTGATTCTTTAATATTAGTAAATTATTAACTAGGTATCATAAAGTCATATCCAACTATGCCTAGATTTGCTAGAATAGTATAAATATCATCCTAAGAGCGTAGATTTAGAATGGACAGCACAAAGGTTGTCGTACTAAGGTTGCCATACTAAGGGTAAGGCAGGATACACCTGCAAGAGAGGTTAATATAACAACAGACCCTTTGAGGTTAATTCAGTGCAGCCTAATACCAAAACGTAGCGCATGAAAAGGATAATATCTGGTGACTTCTTTCTCCTCTGTGAACTATGGCTTTATAGATAGCTGGTGTTCTTCCTTGTAAACTAAAGCTCAACTCTATCCTTCATATCTACTACGCCTACCACAAACGATGCCAAGAAAATCGGTGAGCATAACTACAACAGGTCGAGGGATTATGAGCAAAAGCTTCTGTTCGAAAAGCATAATACGGATCTTCTGGAGGGATCTCTTCGCCTAACTAAGCCAGAGCCGCATGAGGCAGCCTTTACTCATATTCAGCACAAGAACTCGGAGCAACCCAGCCAAGAACTGTGCTGCCGATTCTACACTCCTGAGGAAGAGCTAGGAAGATGATGGAGGTATTTGAGAACCATAGCTAAACTTTTCTGGAGGGATCCTTCAGGATGAGGTACTTGCAAGAAGTATTGGAGTTTTTCCTTTTTCGGCCTTGATACTTGTTTTGCGCAGAGTAGTAATTGTTTTATTCGCCGTCTGAGCAACGAGACGAACAAAGGCACCTTTTGGCAGCGAGTAAAGAGCTGATCTGGAAATATACAATCAGCTATCAAAAGTGCTCGGGTGCCCGTATGTAGTGGCTCACAATAGCCGCCTACGCTGGTTTTACCTGAGCGAGGGTATTTGCCAGCTGTGAACCAGTGTCAATCACAATAGGCCAACACAATAGCACGAAAGGAACTCTTTTCGCTTTGTTATTCCCCCCTTAACTTCATTCCTCCTTTTTATCCCGCCTTGCATCATCCAGACTCATTGGTATCAAACGCAGCCATTCTCATCAAAATCCCCAGACATGTCCTCAGATTCTATCATGGCTGACGATGATGTCCAGAGACTGAAGCGGGAAGCTGTTGAGTATCGAGCAACCATCCAACAACTTCAACAGGAGAGAGATGCCGCCGTTCAGCAGGCTCAGGAGCTCCAGGACTACATTTTACAGAACGAGAGACCGACTCAACCACTTGCTGAAGGCCCCAGCAAGCCTTCAAGCTTGCTTTCTCAGTTCTTTATTCGCTGCGCGGATGCAACAGCAGATATACAGACAATAAAGCATCGCCACTTTAAAGTTCGCACCGCTTGCACAATCTATATGGCGTCAGTTCACGGTAAAGATGAGCTTCTGAGCTTCCTACGCCAGGGAACACCCAACGTGTGGTTTTGTCTCCACGAAGTCTGGAGCATGGGAGATCGAGCTCGGAATTACCTCAACCTAAGCCAAACGTGCCAGGATAAGACCGCGCTCTGCGAAGCCATGGTACAGAGGATTCCAGGAAACCCTGACAAGTTACTGGTTGCTGAGCCTGGCGATCGAGCCTTGGTAGACCCCTCTTGCAATGCACCAACAGCTCATCAGCCATGAAGTCTGGCAAGTCAATCCATATCTTTACCAACCCGAACCGCACTAACTTGATGGAGTTTCTAGATTTGAGGACTCCTCCATATAAAAGAGACAAACGCAATGCTGTTAGAATGCACATGATTAACGAAGAAATCCAAGGCTGATCGAGGGGAGCGCAAAAATACTGGAAATGATTCGAGATTGTTGTGAAGGGAACTGGGAGCGGAACATTTACACCAGCCACAATAAACAAGTTCAAACGCTGTATTGCACTTGAATTCCTCGAAATAACAAAATTGATTTGACCGCAATTTATGTCGTCGAAGAAACAGAGTTGCACGTCGTCTTCGCCAAAATGTTTCCTCGGCGTCGTTGTGCAGGGTAAGCGCCGGCCCCACAAACCGTGGCGTTGGACCCCTCCACCAACCCGCTCATTTGTTTACTTTATTAACCACTTTACTTTCACTCCGCCTTTTCAAGGTAACGCCAATATATCTGCAACATTCACTCATACCTAATACCTAATCCGACTCGATAGTCAAACATGCCACCATGGCTGCCGTCCAGCCAGCGCGTACACGATCTGCCCGTCTAGTGGCGGGCTTTACCAATAAAACAACCCAACATCCACCAGCGTCCGCGCCATCACCGGTTCCTCACGCTCATGCTCACCATGGACCGTCTGCCCTGTCAATCTTCTTGACCAATCTCAAACTCCTCGACCTCGATCTCGACCCGGAATGGCCAGGTATCTGTGCTGAAACCTTTGTAACGGGCGGTACAAGTGCGCAGGGCCAGAAGAAGAGAGTACAATGTGTCGAATGGGCTCTCTTCCACCTCTTTGCGCTTTGGGACCCGGAAGAAACGAAAAAGGCAAGAAAAGAGCTTGAATTCACTATTCAAAACTAACAATGCCCAGAAACTGAAACCCTTCTTTCCTCCCCTCGACCAAACTCAATCGGTCAATCTACGAGCCGCCCTGCTACGAGCTCTCGAGCTAGCCAAGAAGAATGGAGTCCTCGGAAGAGATGCTGTTATACGAAAGACCATGTTGGACGAATGTAAGGGTGAGAGGCTTGAAGAAGCTCTTGCTGCATTCTCGTCTGCTGTACTCAAGCAAGTCGTCGCCCAGGAGGTCGCAACAGGCGGTGAGCATACCGCTCTCGCACTTCAGCTGGCGCTTGAGGATCGAGGATACAAGAGCGACAACATGGATCTCAACACCGTGGTTCTAGCGCACAGGGTGGCCATTAGTAGGATACTAAACAGCAAGGTGGCTGCCAGCTCGAGGTTTCACGACTTTGCCGATCTCCTGACTGTCAAGGAAAGAGGGATTGCCAGAAGAAAGGAAGCGCTTGAAGCTTTGGAAGATGGGAGCAAGACGATTTCAGACGATGCCAGGCGAGAGATGTGGCGCACACTCCGAACCAACTGGTCTGGTAACGAGCGGTGGATGGAGACTCTACTCTACGGGGATGCCAGTGTAAGGAAGGACGGACTGCTAGGGATGCCTTTTGATCGCGTCTGGCGGAGGGTCCAACAAGGTCGACTTGGAGAACTCGATGAGCAGGGAAGCGGTCTCTTGGAGCAGCTCGACACTCGAGTTCGCGTGCAGAGAGAGCGACTTCACAAGTGGCAGAACTTTCGCAACAGGTTATCCGCAGACCAGCCACAGCCATCACCTTCGAAAGCCAAGCGGAAAGAGAGCAAGGAAAACGGCATTGACTTTGGGTTTGGCGTTCACGAAGCATTGCACCTTGGAAGGGCCAGCCCTAGGAAAGCGACACTTGGAAAGCCCAAACTCAGCGAGGAATACGATGATCTTGTTCGGAACCTAGAAGAGGAGCTGCAAAAGTCAAAGCCTCAAAAGTCTTGTGCTCTGGACTTCTTGCAACGTCGCTCCACAGAGACTGCGCCAATGGCGAATGCACCAGAGCCTGTGCCGGAAGAAGAGGAGGTGATTAGCGAGCTGGAAGATGAGGACGGCTTTCCTGAGTCTCCAATCAAGTCCTTCCAGACCAAGCTGGACTCGGCAAGAAGGCTTCCTGTACGACCTAAGCTTTCTCATACTGCCGACTCTTTTGCGTCTATTTCCTCAAAAGCAAGAGGTTTACGCAAACCATCCGAAGACGAGGCACGTATCCTCCGTGGTTCATCGGTTGAGCGGACAAGTTCTCCTGAGTTTGACGAAGAGCCTGTGGTAGAGTCTCCACCACCTGAATATGATGTTTCGCCAGAGCTATCGCCTCAACCATCACCCGAGTTACAGGCTTCCCCAGAGCTGATGCCCGCAGAAGCCTCTCCTACTCAAGAGCTGGCAGATCAGATTCTCGAGTCTATGGACATGGCTTCTCCATCACCCACTAAGCGGCCTAAGCCTAGACACACACTCTCACTTGCCGAGCGCACTCGTCTCACCATGGCACGAGGGGCATTTGATTTCCCTGATGAGGAGCTTGATCTACCCCCTCCGACACCAGTGGATGCTACACCCCCGGAAGATTCCACCGAAAATCTCGATGATTTCGATCTCCTGGCCCGAACCCGGAAGAGCATGGCCGGCTTCGAAAAGGCGAGACAAAAGGCCCAGTTGCAGAGGCAACGTTCTTTGAAGAAGCCTAGAGCACCCCCTAAGAAGGAAAGTAGTTACTTTCCCAAGGTTGAAGAGGATAGGACGGTCATGATGGATGAATTCATGGCACAGGAGGACATGGAGGCAGTGTTTAGGTCACGACCCAAGATCAAGGCGAGCCCTATACCGAGTCCTACTCGAGACGACTGGGATGCCGACGAGTATATGTAATCACGATAATGAACCACCCTAATAGACTATACCAAACACTTACTCACGTCTATTGTACATCGATGCTTTTGCAATACTATACACGAGACTGCATCTACCACCCCTGCTTCTTGAGCTCGATAACACGGCTTACAGTCGCCTTGAAACCATGCTTGAACCGTGATCGCCACCTCTGGCTCCTCAGCCTCTTCTTCTTGAGACCCTTGCGCTCGTGGAATTTTTGGCTGTGATACTTGTTCTTGACCTGGTCGTCGCGGATCATCCTGTTGAGGACCCGCAGCGCAATAACTGGTGTCGGTCCAGTCGTCTTGGTTATTCTCTCCTTGACAAAGACAGTGCGACCGGTGACGGGCTTGGCGCGGACTTGCGGACGGGTCATGGGGTCGTTGGATACTGCGGCACCGAATAGGCTGGCCTTGGAGGCGATGATGGACGCAATATCGAGGTTGAATGGGGTGCTGGGGGCGGCTGCATTGTAGGGGTGCTTCTCGGTCTTGGAGGCGTCGGCGGGAGCAGCTGCTTTGGGAGGAGGTGGTGGGGGAACGACGCTGGATGGCTTGACCTCAGAGTCGGGAGTATCTTTGCCCTCTGGGGTCTTCTCTGGCGCCACAGGATCGGCGAACTTGGTCTCAACACGGCTGATGTTTCCCACGAGAGGGTTTGATCGGACTCGAGGTGGTGCCTCTTCGTTTGTAGGGATCTTGGGACCAGCTCGGAAAGCGAGAGAGGTTGAGAAAGCTCTCGTGCATGTCGGTGTAGCTACTCTCGACAGCAATGTGCTGCCGGCTCTGAATGAAGAAGCCCTGGGAGATGTCAGTATCTAGACCATGGCATTCTGAAATTGAACATACATCTTGCGGACAAACCCCAATTAATCGCCAATTGGATCGTCGCCGCTGTTGGGTTTATACTGGCAGAGTGGAAAAGTCGCGATAGCTCGGAAAAATGTAGGCGCGATAAGGCCATGGGAGAGATCATGCAGCAGCCCCACATTGAAGAATATCCAGCCTCGTGCCTCAGCTCCATCAACAACCTTTGCGCCGAGATAAAGATTGCGCGAGAAATAATTCCGACAGCTTTGTTCCGCGCCGTGAGACAGAAATCCTCAGTCGTCTCATCCGATAACAGCAGAAAAGCCCCTCAGCCGCGCTGCGACGCGACGGCGCCATCATGGCATACAATCCTTATGGCAGTACGTTGACCTCTCATCCCCATGGACAGAGCTAACGTTAAGTCGCAGACAACCCCTACGGCGCTCCTCCTGCCTATGGAGGATATCCCGGATCTAGCAATGCTCCCCCAGGAATGGCCCCTCCACCTGGTCTAGGTGCGCTCACTCCGCGACACCCTTACTACCCAGCTAACCCTCCCGCAGGACCTCCTCCAGGCATGTCTTCTGCTCCGGGGATGGCACCTCCGGGTGTCCAGCAGTCTAGCGCCCAGCAAGCTAATCGTCCAAGCGGCCTTCCACCCAACTTCCAAGCGCCCGCCAACATGCCAAACATCAACTTCAACGCCCCCGTGATCCGACTCGGTACGTCGCAAGGGAAGCCCGGTACACCCGCAGCGGGCGGTCGCGATATGCCTGGCCCTGGAAGCGGTGGACGACCTGGCCTGGGAATGGAGAGGGGAATGGATAGGGACCGAGGAGCGAGGGAGGCGACACAGGTGCTTGTTCCCCCGACGAACGAAGAGAAGCTGCGGACGATTTTTATACACCAGATTCCCGAGGGCGTGGGCGGCGATGATGGTATCCAACGGCTGCTGAGTGCTGTTGGAAAGCTGCGTAAGTGGGATTCTGCGGCCAGCGTGACAGACGACCACAAGGGCGCCAAATTTGGTTTCGCTCTCTTCGAGGATCCCTGGTCTCTTTCTACAGCTGTTAAGCTGCTTCACGAGCAACAGATCGAAGTTCCCGTCAAGAGACAACAGGTATCCGCAGAAGGACCCAAGGACGACTCATACGAGGGCATCGAGAAGACGAAGCTTCAAGTGACGGTCGACGAGAGTTCACTCAAGTACATCGAGTCCTACGAGGAGAGTCAAGATGGCTCTGTCGGGACAGAAAAGTTGGACGCAGCCAAGGCAGCGCTCAAGGACGCCATTCGCGACCTGTTCTATCCCCAAACCAACACAGCGGTCGAGGATGTCACTATGGGCAACACCGAGACAGGAGAAAGCGTCGAAGTGGTCAATATCCCTCTGGCTCAAGACGATGAGCTCGCAGACATTCCTGCCGAGATGCGCGAGGTTGTAGCGCAGGAGATCGCCGCATTTCGTGAGCGTAGCAATCAGCGAGATATGGAGCGTCTCCGAAAGGAGGAAGAGATGGAGGAAATGGAGCGACGACGAAACGGAGCATCGCGGCAATCTCGTCTCGATTCACCACCACCGAGCACCAACAACATTCCCCTGGGGCCACGAGGAAGCATACCTAATGCACCTTCAGGACCAAAGGGACAAAACGGGCAGAACCGAGTTTCATTTGTCAACGGAGGCATCTCCAACACAGACCTTTCCATTCACCAAGAAGACGACGACACAGACGCTAGCGACGGAGAGCTGTACCGTCGATACAAGTCGAAGAAGCAGGAGGAGGACGAGAAAGCGTATCTCGAGGCCGAGCGCAAGTGGAGCAACCGAGAGCGATCAAGACAAGCAGCAATAGACCGAGAACGCGAGCGGGAACGTCAAGACGCCGAGTCGTTTGAGCGGAGAAAACAGGAGCAGCTCGAGAGAGAAAAGGCGTGGGATGATGAGAAAGAAGCAAGCCGCAAGGCACACCCCTACTACCGCGACCACAGCGCCTGGGCCCGCAAGAGAGCAGGCGACCGGGCAGACGAAGAGGCGCGTGACGAAGCCGACAGGAGAGCTGAGCATGAGGAGCAGCGTCGCGAAAAGGTCGAGATGGAGAAGGCGCGCGGCATGGCTGATTCGTTCCTCGACAAGCAAGCCGAGGAGATGGAGCAGCGACAAGAACCCTCTGTCACAGCGCCGCAGCCGTTCAAGCTATCCCTCGGAGCCGCAGCTCAGAAGGCTCAGGCATCCAGGGCAGCTCCCCAGCGGCGCACCATCGCAGAGGTGGAGGGTCTGTTGGACGACGAAGAGGCTGATGCTTCTACCAAGCGCCAGCTGATCCCGATCCAGTTCGAGCCGACTTCTGCTACAGCGCACATGACGGAGGAGGAGATCTCGCAGGCTGTGCGGTCCCTGGCGCAGGAGATTCCCTCGGACAAGGATGGCCTCTGGGGATGGGAGGTCAAGTGGGACTACATGGACGAGGCTGTTGTGCGGGACAAGCTACGACCGTTTGTGGAGAAGAAGATTGTCGAGTATCTGGGTGTCCAGGAAGAGATGCTTGTCGAGGCAGTGGAGGAGCATCTTCGAGCACACGGCACAGCGGCCGCTTTGGTAGAGGAACTAGAAGGGGTACGTTTTTATTCACCAGCTATCTGAACGTTACTAACTGAGTTGCAGGCACTCGACGACGAAGCGGAGGACCTGGTCAAGAAGCTCTGGCGCATGGTCATCTTCTTCACCGAGAGCGAGAAGCGAGGACTACCGGCGTGATTTTGAGAGGCTGGGGTTTTTTATTAAAAATGTACTACTACTACCATTACTACCTCTGGGAGTTGACAGGGAACTCGACAATTTCCAAGATTAATACAATGAATGTGAGAAGGCGTTTACGAGCTGTGGGAATACATAGATATCATGTATCTGTTTGTGAGGGGGTGATCGTCTTGAATGTTTCCATTTGGGGAGAGTTGGTGGTGAGCTTCCGAGGTGCCGAGGTTCCCCACATTAGCTTCAGTGTATAACAATTGAGCTGTTGCTTGAGTGATTGATGATTACTATTGATTCAGTTAACAAAAGCATCAAATCAAATCATCATGTCAAGTACACTTCGTCCCCCAGATGTCCCCAATACTATCGTCTCATTCCCCCATCCTCACGTCCTTGTCGTCACGCTCAACCGTCCAGCTCAGCTCAATGCGCTCCAGCGACAGATGAGCTTTGAGCTCGACCGTCTCTGGAAATGGTACGACAACGAGCCCTCTCTACGATGCGCAATCATCACAGGCAATGGACGAGCATTCTGCGCCGGTGCGGATTTGAAAGAGTGGAATGTCAAAAACGCCGACGAGAGCAGCAAGATTGAGAAATGGGCCGAGAATGGCTTTGGAGGATTGAGCAACCGACAGGGGAAGAAACCCATCATCGCAGCTGTCAATGGCCTTTGTCTGGGTGGTGGAATGGAAATGATACTTAACCTGGACCTTGTCATTGCGAGCGACACGGCAAAGTTTGGTCTTCCCGAGGTTAAGCGTGGTGTTGTAGCCATCGCCGGTGCTCTCCCCAGGCTGATTCGTACCGTGGGACGACAACGGGCATCGGAGATTGCGCTCTTGGGACGCATGTACACGGCGCAGCAGTTCCTCGACTGGGGCATCGTCAACAAAGTGGTTGAGCTGGACCATGTTGTTCAAGAGGCGCTGCAGTGGGCTGTCGAGATGTCAAACAACTCGCCTGATGCTGTCATTGTGTCACGCCAAGGGCTGCTGGGT
>JAJJWO010000235.1:0-81811 GCA_021655895.1 Fusarium sp. NRRL 66739
AACTTATATAGACCTTAAGGTATCTATTAACCTTACTTATAAGATAAAAACCTTATATTAAATGTCTATAAAAAGCTCTCTTTTTTTACTATTAATAGTTAAAATCCCTTATTATAACTAATTAAATAGCTATATATAAAAAGATAATAAATAAAATTATAATATTAACTACTTCTTTTAATATAAAGACTATATTTTAATAAGGACCTTAAAGCCCTTTTTAATAGGCCTATAAAAACTAATTAAACTATCTTTATAAAGACTTAAAAAAGACTAACTGCTAGCTACTTAAAGGCATTATATATTAATATAGTCTTTTTAGACTATATAATAGATACCTTATGCCTAAGCGGCTAACTAAAGTAAATAGAGTCTATTTAATAATCTTTAGTTATACCTTTTTCCTATAAAAGTAGCTAAATAATAGGTTTATAGCCAATAAAATAATAGAGCTATAAAGACTAGCCAAAAGGGTTATAAAAGGCTATATAGATTAAATAGACTATAATTTCCTAACTGTATTAAAAAATAATATAATATAGCTATAAAGCTTATTATATATTATAATATATATTTAATATAATTAATTACTTTAACTTTAAAAGGAAGGAAAACCTAAAATAGGCTTTAATGTAAAGGTTATATTAAAGTTAAAAGTCTGGCCTAATGTAAAGAAAATGCAGTAAAAAAAATACAGTTTAAAAAATCACATTAAGTTCCCTTAAAGAGGGGTAACAAGGGTATAGTTATAAGAATGATTAGAGCAAGTGTCCTTTTGTTACCCTTTAACAACTATTGGGCCATAGGTATACGATTTCCAAGGTGCTTTATCCTCTCAGCTAACAAGACAGAGCTGGTGTATACTTTCTTCTGGCCTCCAATATTGCCATCCATATGCTCACTGTTCCAATCCAAGATCTCCATCACGACCCCTTGCAGTGTTGTAACAACTCCAGTGTACCCAAGCCCGCCTTCCTCAACAGGCTTCCTGGCCTCGCTATCTGAGGCAATAAGATGCGTGCAGATTGAGAAGAGACCTGGCTGTAAATTTGCAATGTCTCCTTTGAGCTCTGGTAGAACATTTGCCAGAAACGGCAGACGATATGGGAGTAAAATGTACCACTCAACCAGGGTGGACAGAAATAAAGTGATTACTGGCGGCAGAGAAATGATTCGAAACCGGTGAATAGATAATGATTGAATGGCAGTGTATACATCTCCAAAACGAATTGGGGGGTTTGGATCAGTCACTACAAATGGCTTTCCAGCCTGCGGACAATGATCTCTCACAAGTACGGCCTCGTGATGTAGATGCGCCCTTGCTACATTAGCACCATGCACGAAATTTTGTACAATATGTGAGACCCAGCTAGACAAGTGTTAGTATTCGACTAAATTCAGAAAGTGCCGTGAGAAACTCACGTTGGATTGGTCTCTTTGGACAGTAAACCACCTATGGGGTTATCTGTCGGATTTCCATAAACACCATTTGCTGGACGAATGCATCCTGTGCGGAAAGATGGTTGGTTTTCCGCACATACAAGTCTCTCTGCTGCAGCCTTTGAGACGGCATAGTTACCGAAGTATTCATCGTTTCGTCTTAGGGGACTGAAGAAGTCTCGTTCATCTAGTATCTGCCAGTAGTTGTGAGGCTGTGTTGCCCATGGCGAAACAAAGCACTTGACAGGTCGGACAGCGATGGAGGCTGATGATGTTGCACTGAAGATGTCGGCACCGGCAGCACGAGAAGCGGCCAGCACATTCTTGGTACCCCCAACATTTACTATTTCTGGGAAGCCGTAGAGGTATGACGATCTAGCTGAAGGAATAATTATAGCTGCAGTATGAAAGACCGTGAGTGGCAAGTGGGCTACTAAAGGATCCCAAGGCTTGGCAAATGCTCTATCAACGGAAACTCCGGAAGCGATATCTGTCTGGACAAAGTCAACTTGCGTGGCTGTACCTGCAAGCATATCGTTGCGCTCAGTCTTTCTGATATCGATGATACGAATATTCTTTGGTGGTGTCCCACGGGCTAGTAGCTGGAGGACGATGTAGCCACCAACGAGACCTGATGCAAATCAGTACATGCTAGACCTCGCTACGCAGCATGCACTTACCGTTGCCTCCGGTAACAATGTATCTTCGGTTCAACCTAGGAGGCAGCTTGTCAAAGTAGTTGATTGGGGATCTTTCCAAGGTACTGTAGGTTTTCTTGAGAAGCTTTGGCGTCCAGCGCTCGCCAGCCAGACGTTGGACCTCCTTCGGTGTACCCTTGGGAATTTGGTTAACACGAGTGAGATAGAGTAAGAGGAAAATGCACAAGGCGCAGAGCCAGAGAGTTATGGTAAGGAGGAACTGTTCGCTAGCCATTTTTCCACTTCGGACGCATAAAGTGGTGAATTAGAACAGCTTTTTTGTAACCGGCTGGCTTTTGAGAAATTGCTCATGCCTCAAGGACCGGCTGTTGGTTAATCCAAATGCAAATCTCCGACGTTACATGTGTTGCGTTATTAATAGATTCTGATGATCTGATTGGAACTTGGTTTTCGTCGACTGAGACATGGCATCCGACTGTTCCATTTTCTTAGTGGTTGTCATGAATCATCGACTGACACCACAACGGCCTCACCTAGCTACTGAACAATGAAGCAACCAGAAAGCGACAAAGACGTAAGGATAGTTCTTGGCTGCGTATTTGCATGATAGTCAGCTCATCCTGCTGTAGTCGAGTCAAGACCACCCCTGTCTGTCAGTCGTCTGCTACATTAAAAGAAGAGTAGTCATTTGAAGCGGTTACTTTGAATCATTGTCACGCTCCAAAAGAGATCACAATTCTCAAAGTCAAGGCTGAGAAGGGAGCGAGTCACAATAACCACATACTGGTCGAGCCCCCAGCTTTGATCGCAGCAATCAAGAATAATAAAAGGAACGAGTAGTTAGATATGAAATAGCAGAAGAATACAATGTAGATGGCATTTCAGCAGGTGTACCGTATACACTTCGCTTCATGACCAAGGGTTACGTATATGGATGCAGACGCGATTCAGACAGGGATAAAACACCATATGTCATTGCTCATACCTTGATGACATTAAATGTGGGATCAAATAAGGAGCCTCGTGATTGATCTTCTAGAATACCCTGAAAGATATGCGACTATGACAAGGACGAGCCCATTAAACTAGACTAGGCTGTCTTTGCCGCCTACGAGTCTGGGCAAATCAATGATGCAAACATGACACGTTTCCTTGTTTTTTGACACGGAACCAATGTAAACCCTGGGAAGGCTCCGAAGTTTTTGATTGGTCGGCATGAAACAAGAGACATCATAGGTACTTATCCATGGCCCAACGTTCATACGAGGCAAATCTCAACCAACCTCAAGTAATTTGCTTTTGTATTTCCCTCGCCATGAGACGTAAATATTATAGTTTACTTGAGCCCCGAATACTCGGCAATGGAGCGTCACAAGTCAAAAATACCAGTTCCCATACTCCCTGCCCTGCCAAGTACAGATCCTGCCTACGATACCGGACATAGCGACGGCACCGCACCAAGTGATACCTTGTCCAAGGCCACAAGAGCGCGTAAGAGGGTCCTGGTCGCTGTAGCATGTGAGAGTTGCCGACGTAGAAAGGCCAAGGTAAGTCAATGGCTCAGGGCTATTCTAAATGATAAACTGACCAGTCATTGCAGTGCGACGGCAAGAAACCAACATGCAATCGTTGCTTCTCCAAAGGAGAACCTTGCTCATACGAAGCACCCTCAGTTCCAATCGCCGTAAAGAAGAAATATGAGTCTTTGATGCACGAGAACAAGCAATATCGCGAGCTCTTTGACGCTATCCACAGAAGACCCGACTGCGAGGCCAGAGAAATCTTTGAGCGCCTGAGAATATCGAACCAACCCTTTGAAGTCCTTGATTCCATCAAACAAGCCGAGATGCTTCTACCGAACCCAACAACTGACACACGAACTTCTGATCCTCAATTAGAGAGGCTTGACCAGAAAGCGCTCGAGTCCAGCACCATCAAAGTTCCTGCAAAGCCGTGGACAACGATCGCAAGCGATGGTATTGTCTCGGAGCTTGTCACAGATTTCTTTACGTGGGATAACTCTTACATCTTTCCCGTTGTTGACAGAGTAACATTCGTGGAGGAGATGATCGCAGGCGACACTACAAAAGCGCAGTGGTGTTCTTCTCTGCTAGTAAACGCTATTTGCGCACAGAGATGTGTAAGTCGTATCATCGTATGGTATGCGTTAATATCACGTACTAAGTAGCCTTAGCTCATCGTCGAACGAGCTAAACAGCTTGCCGTCTTGACAGGACAGAATCTAGCTGAGCGTTTCCTGACCGAGGCAAAGGGTCTCTTTGATCGCGAGCAAGACCAGGCCTCGATACCGACGGTGCAAGCACTTCTCTTGATGTACCTTGCAACAACAGTTATGGGCAGGGACAGAGCCGCCAATATGTATCGCTTCGCGGCTCACGAAATGCTAGACCAGCTTGGCCTAGAAGCAAGATATCAAGCAGCTTGTGGCAGTGTCCCGCCCAAATCTCAAGAGATGATGTTGATCTCGAAGGCGCTTTGGGGGACGTTTCTCCTTGAGAGGTGAGATTGTGCACTTCCAGACACTAAAAGATTGACGATGATGTGGGGCTAATCTTACCGCTCGTAATATCAGCCGCGTAGCTTATTTCTACCACCAACCATCTATCCTTCCGCCTCCTAATGTCCCTAAGCCATTCCTTTCTATCCTCACCTTCACTTATAAAGGCAATCTTGATGTCCTAGACCGGCCATGGGACAGCTCATCCCCTCTGGTCCCACAAGTACCGGGTATACTCACAGCTGCATGTTCTCTATCAGAACTCGTTTACGAAGTTATGCACTACTTAACATCTTCGAACACTGTCCGTGGGAGCGATATTGATATCCACAACAGGAGGCTATTCTATTCGAGGCTTAAACAACTCAGGCACGATATGCCTCGACAACTCGTACTGGAGCACAACCCAACTCCTGGCACATGCTTTTTAAGGTCTGTACTTTCCTCCATGGATTCTCGTGTTAACCAACCTATAGGATGGACGAGAATTGGATAGCTTACATGCTTATTCAAGGAATACCCCTCAACACAGCTTTTGGGGCCCCATTAACCCTCACAGTGAAGGACATTTGCGTTCAGCATTGTCAACAAGACACAGATATCATCGAATCCTATATACAGAAATGGCCGATTGACTCGCTAGTAGCTCATCAGCTGTACGCTTCCATGCAGGCCTTGGTCCCCATACTCGAAGACTCTGTGGCTCAGGGTCTCTTCGTACGAGATTGCTTGATGGCTCATCTGTCTACTTGCAACGTCAGACTTAGTGGAGTGCTGCTTCAAGCAACCCAGGCATTTGCTTGGGCCATGAAAAAAACCATCCCGGAAACTGCGCGTCCGTATCTCGAAGGATGGACTCAAGACGTCGTCGAGAAGGACCTGCCAATTGGTTTCGCCGTGCCACAGCATGACGAAATCGAGAAGCTTCTAGCTTCGGAGTCGGGAGGTAGATTGAGTGCCCTGATCGAGAAGTGGGTGCTACTTTCTGTAGAAGAATCTTCAGCACAGAAATGACTGACCTGACCTATATGCGTCCTGTATGTCATGACAAGTCCGGTGGTCTTACGGTCAGCATTTGGACACTCAAAACAGTAAACAGCTGCGCTCGACGTTATGTAAGACTTGTCAGAACACCCAAGACTTGGCGTCTTGGCTGGGACGATCATTTGATAGCTACGGATAGACGTCAAGAAGCCGCGCGTCGACCTGTAATGCCAAGTCTGAGGTCATCAGCCACAGAACCCTTGAGTCTCTCTATTCCTAATGATTCGGTGGGTTTGGTCCCCGCGCCGAGAGCTAAGCCACAGCTACTTCCGATCCATCCGGCTGCCAAGTCACCGGGAATGCCGAAGTCCGCTTGTGAACAGCTCCTCTCAAGGTCAGCTGCGCCACTCTTGGCCCAAACTGAGATCACATCAGCCAAGCTACCAAGCCAACATACCAAGAAAAGTCTAAGAAAGATGACGACACGTGCTACTTAAATGGGAGCTTCACCCCTCTTTTTACCTTGGGCCATTGCATTTCGAAATTGAAGCTCTACATCTACATACATAAGCTCTCTGACGATATTACTTTACTTGCAAGCTTTCAGTACATATACTAGACATGTCAGCTCAAGACTACTACGGCGGTGGAGGTAGCGGTGGTGGCTACGGCCAGCAGCAGGGTTATGGCCAACAGCAGGGCTACGGTCAACAGGGCTATGGCCAGCAGCAGCAACAGGGCTACCCCCCTCAGGTATGTCGTCACTCCAAAACTAGCTGCTTGGTTCCAAGATACTGATGTAGCTCTGCAACAGTCACAATACTCTCAAGGATCTGGCTACGGCTCCCAACAAGGAGGCTATGACAACCGCGACCAGTTATACGGCCAGCACCAAGGTGGCCCCGGCGGTCCTGGAGGCCCCGGAGGCCCAGGCGGACCGGACGGCGAGCGAGGACTTGGTGCTACGCTGGCAGGAGGTGGTGCCGCCGGATGGGCAGCCCATACCGCCGGTACTGGCCTTCTAGGCAGCCTGGCCAGCGCTGCCGCCGGAGCCATTGGCGCAAACATCATCGAGCACAAGTTCAAGAAGCACAAGAAGGACAAGAACAAGAAGAACCACCGAGACGGACGCCCACGAGCCTTCTCAGGCGACTCGACTAGCAGCAGCGACTCGGACTCGGGCGATGACGGACGCCGCCGCAACAAGGAGCGCGATCTGGCTTATGGCGATAGCTCGGGACAACGACGTTATGACGACCGTGACCGTGACCTTGCCTACGGCGACCGTAACCGTCACGACAACTCATCTTACGGGGGTTCTGGACATCATGGCGGCGGCTACGACCAGCAAGGTTCCCACGGTTATGGCGGACACAGCAGTGGGGGTGGTTATGGCGGCTACAACCAACAACAAGGTTACGGTGGCTACCGATGATTGACCTTTCTCTGAAGGATCTGTGGTTCTCTGTAGAGATTATAGCTATAAGCAAAGCGTAAATAGTAATGGGATATTCAGAGACTCGAATCAACCAGCGTTTATCGTCTATATGACTTCAAGATTTGCACACAAATGTCAAGTAGGTGATACTATGTACCTAGTTAGCCAGCGGGCGTACAGTAATATAGTAATGAAGCATTCATGACCTACCTCTCTGTACCAAGTCAATTGCAATGACGTCCATACATCATCTCTACTCTTCCAATGATTGACTCATATGTGTTGTTTTCCACACTGGATCATCATCCACAGCGATAACAGAAAACCCATGCCGCTTCCAAAAGTCGATTGCATGCGGCAGGAAAGGATGAGTGTGCAGATAGAGGTACTTGATGTCTGCTTGCTTGGCCGATTCCTTCAGTGCATTAAACAACTTGGAAGCTAGTCCCACGCGGCGCCATTCCCGATCGACATATAAACGCACTATCTCAACAACAGGTCCCGAGTCAAACTCAATGTGAGAGAAGCGGTTGTCATAGGCTAAATATCCGATGGTGGCCACAAGCCGACCGTCGGACTGAGCTGTCAAGAAGGCCCCATGAGGGTGATTCAAGTAGGTTTCCCCAAAGTTGGCGAGTTCCTTAGCAGCTTGCTTGTCGTTTGATGATTGGTCTAGGAAAGGAAACATGTCGGCTCGAGCTTTGCTTATAAAGTCGACGATCGCCGGGACCTCATCGGGAGTTGCCGACTGAATGGTGATATTCATGGTGTGATGAGTATTGGTGGGCGCTTGTCGTCTCCGAAGAACTATGTATGGGTATCTCACTGACCAGGGTTCGGAAGAACGAGATGGTGAGTTGAAGTTTCAAGGTTAAAATACAACTACGCACGGCTTCATCCGCGAAGAAAATTTGTACACCTAAATGCCTCATATAAACACCCCACTAGGAGGACTCATACCGTCAGATGGATGCAACAAGAGAGATGTCGTTTTCAGCAGCCAAGCAGCTCCAAATACTTTCAAAATGCTCAAGGTTGATAATGCAAATTTGAGAAAGCAAAGGGCCTAACCTACAAACACCTGAATCATTGGGACTCCGACAAAAATACGGGCACCCCTCAAGGAAGACGTTCTAAAATTTAAAGACTGCTCTTCTAGTTACTAACTTGGGATCAGAACTAAACGTAAGCCAGAGTGTCTTATTTACTATAACCACTAACCTGCCACGTCTCTTATCTGTAAGACCCCATATCTACGTCTCCAGGCGGAGGCTGTCCTGCCAAGTTCTGCATAAAGGCTTCATCCACGTCTTTTCGTCCCTCTGCAGCTTTCAGGGTCTCCATCAGCATCTTAGTCCCCGGAGGATGCTGTACTTTTCCTGCCAAGATATCGGCGCCGCTTATCTTTTCTCTCGAGTAGAAGCGTGCATTCTCATCTGTCCGTTCGATGATAACGGTTCCATCAACCTGAACACCAGCGTAGAATCCCCTAGATTTGAGATAAGTGAAGACAGGTTTGTTTGCTTGCTTCCAATTTCCATCGTTCTCTAGCAATCCACCCGCTCCGACTGGTCCGGCGACTGCGCTGATCTCAGCACCGAGGGTGGCTCGCACCTTTGTGAAAGATTCGAGAGTCTTGCGGTTGTTGATAACGAGCACGCAGTCGTAGATATCTACTCCCACAAGGAAGCCCAGGCCAGCTGTATGTAGCATGATGCCGGAAGGGGGAGACCATGAGCCGTCGTGCTCGTTGCGGGCTACAAGGACTCCGGAACCGCTGGCACCGGAAAAGTATAGACCGGTTCGCATTGTAGTAAAGATTGCAAGACCGACAGCATTCTGTATCACCTTTTGTGGAATCTTCATCAACACCCGCTGCTTCTGCTTAGGGCCATCAGCCGGTTTGTCTTGTTCCTTGTAGAAACCATCCTCTTGCGTCAAGTTAGTCTAGGGCCCGTTGTAAAAAAGGAGGACCAACTTACTGCAGAAGGACTTCAAGATCCTAGCTGCCTTGTCGCTTTCCTTATCAAGAGTCGTGGGCCAAAATGCCTCGCTGCCGATGCGGTTGGAGAACTTGTTGACAGGCTCTCCCAGCTTATCCGCCCACCCCCATACTTTGTCGAAGCCTTTCTTGCTTTGAGACTTTGTTGCATCCCAAGAGGGTAGTTTCGACTGTTTAGTTGGCGTGTTTCCCGTGTTTTCCATCGTGATGGGCTGTCGTAGATTGTGTTGAATAGCGGGCAAAAGAAGGATATTCCTTGACCTTGGAAGTTCCAAGATTTTATCCAGAAGAACCCTTTACACAAGCGATGGTATCTTGCCAAGTGCCAGACACGTCAGACGTCATCTGGCCGATCCGCCAAGCCTGGCTTAGCTGGCTCTTTATCCGCGTAAAGGCCATTGTCCTGGCACAATTTACCCGCTTTTTTGCTGTATACCACAAATACCAGCTTCAACTGGTTAGTGGTGATGTTACCATCTGTAGGTATATCATTGGCCGTACATTTCTTTCGAAGCAGTTTGCTAATGACTTGTCCGTATTCTTACAAGTGACAATCTGTGTTAGAAAAGCCAATAAATCTCCTCGTTCTCAACTAAAACTAACGTATTGCTAAAAACCGGTCAAACCGCGATATCTTTCCCGAGGTGCGAAGTCTTGAGACGCGAAACCCCATACAAGGATTGCCGAGAGCTTACGGATATAAGTCACACCACTTCAAGATCTCACGCTCTGCCTTTTCCTCGTTTTTGCAAATTTCAGACTCATAAGTACCTCTCACTCAGTCCGTGGCTGCTAAAAGCCTTCGATTTTTCGGTTCTTGAATTTTGTAGGCCGAGAATTCATAACCGGAATAGCCTGCGAATACTAATGCAGATTCAGATTCATACTCAACTGATTCCCTACAAGACCTCATTCTTTGTACAACCATGGACGAAACTACCGTGCAGTCTAAGAGAGTTCGCATCCGCGAGCTTCTACCAAACCTCCATCTCGGGAGCTGGCACCCAGGCCGTCTAAACTCGATAACTGATGTCCCCGGTGTCCTTGTACACACTGAATCCATTCAGCCTGACCAGGACGTCAACACCGGCGTTACCACAATCTTACCTCGTCCTGACTGGTACAAGTATTCCTCATATGCAGCCATCTTCAAGTTCAACGGTGCTGGAGAAATGACAGGATCACACTGGATCGATGAGACAGGCACATTGACATCGCCCATCATCTTAACAACCAATTCCTCCATTGGTGAGGCTTTCCGAGGCGTGTATGACTATGTGATACAAGACCAGGGAGCTGAAGATGACGGCATGGGCCTCTTTGTTTTCCCCGTTGTTGCTGAGACCTATGATGGTTACTTGAACAAGCAATGTCGCTTTCCGCTTACCCCAGACCATGTTGTCAGGGGCATTCGCAGTGCGTCTTCAGATGCTGTGCCTGAGGGGAACACCGGTGGTGGTTGTGGAATGATATGCCACCGATTCAAAGGAGGTACGGGCTCTAGCAGCCGCATTGTCTCTGGCTTGGATCAACAAGGCAATGCTAAAGATTACACCGTGGGTGTGCTCGTCCAGGCAAACTATGGACTCAAGCCCGACCTTCACATTGGCGGTGTCTCTGTAGGCCGAATCCTCTCGTCAGAAGAGCCGCCTATACGCGCCACCCAAACGGCCCAGGAGCCTCGCGTGGATGGTAGTATCATTGTCGTCATTGCCACCGACATACCACTTCTCCCCGTCCAACTCCAGAGGTTGGCTAAACGTGCCACAGTCGGATTGTCACGCGTTGGTGGCTATGGCAGCAATGGCTCAGGGGATATCTTCCTAGCATTCTCTACGGCTGCCATGATTCCCATGCAAGGGTTTGCGAGTGATGTAGACCCTTTCAAGCCCAAGTCCATAGATGTTGCAACGATTGACAATGAGTCGATAAATGGTGTGTTTGAAGCTGTTGCTGATGCAACCGAGGAGGCGATTTACAATGCTCTGTGTATGGCTGAAACAATGACTGGATATAAGGGGAGAACAGTTACGGCTTTGGACCTTGATAAGGTGAAGGATATTGTGGGCAAGAGACTATAGCTTTGTGTCTGTAGGTATTGGCATCGTCGTGTTTGATATTGGCAGGCTGCCATCATATAGTCACTCGCGACTCGTATTAATATAGCTTGGCAAAGCACAAATCGCTAGTCAGAAAGATCGTATACATAGGAAACGTTGTATGGACTATCTGGTTCTATGGAAAGTTGTGCTGATAAGATACAGGTTTGGTACAGATAAGTAAGTGCTATAGTGCAATGCTGCACTTAAGGAGTAGACCAGTACGATTGCGCCTGATCCTTGGTAAGAGCTTCAACGTTGATGTTATCAAGCTCATAGTCAGTTTGCTCGCTGTCAGTATCCTTCCACTCTCGCTCGCGCTTGGGTTCTTTTTCTGGAGCCTTTTCGCTGTAATGAGAGGCCCGGTTCGATGGGGCGCTGTTGACTCCCAGGTACGTTGATTCCTCAATCTCTTCCAACTCACGATGCTCCATTGCTCGGGAGGACCTTGCAGTCTTGGTCTCATCAAAGGTGTAATCGGAGACCTTTCTGGTGCGTCCGAGTAGCATCCTCAAGGACGGGAGGCAAGCCACGATGAGGCCAATGTTGACGTCGAGGGCGCTCCAAAGCTCTGTTGAGATGTTAGGCGATTACTGAAGTCTTTCAAGCGTCACTAAATAACTTACCGATGGTGCTGAATGATCGAAACTCTCCGCCATCGCCGAGCTCAACGTTGAGGAATCGAATCAGCGAGATAGCAATGTCAAGAAGGCCAACCAGCGATACAAAGTACAGGCCTAACTGGGCCCTCTTGGTCAATTCAAGGTCACGAACGACTGCAAATGGCAACACGAATACTAACACAGTTCTAGTTAACCAATACACGACAATATCTTGAAGTGCACAACGTACCAACGAGTCTGCCCAAGAAAGACAGAGCCCAGGAGACCTGGAAGACAACGCCCTGCCACTCCCAGTCGCATGCGGTGATAGGTCGAGTAATTACCCTTCGAGTTTGTTAGCAATGGAGCAGGAGTCTTGGCACATTCCCGAGTAAATACCAATGTCGTTCAAGAGGCATGCAAGACAGAAGCTGCATGGCCAGGGTGGCGGTATACGCCAATGCACAAAAGATCACGGTGGCCCACAATGTTTTGCGGCGTCTTCCCATAAATCGAGGGAAAACTTGGAAATACATACTGAGCAGAATCGCTTTAGAGAGGTAGGATGTTGCGTAGAATGGTATCTCGCTAGCCCAAGACATCTGAAACCCCATGTTAGTCTGCGTCCCAGTTTCAGCAGATCCTTTTCGTACCTTGTAGATGTATTCAACGAGCTCTTCACCAGGGTTATAGTTCTCAAAACCGACACTGATTCCCGGTCTGAGAACGCCATGCGTCCAGAAGACGACATCAAACGATGCACAAGTAGCAGCTGCGCACCAGCCTAGTATCATCAGATAGTCACTCAGTAACAGTCTTTGCTTTTGGATTCTCAGCCGGTGAAAGATCCTGGTCGCAATAATCACAGCTGCAAACGCGAGGAGGCCAAAGGTCGTGCCCTATTCGAGACATTAGCAAGACAGCAGACACACAGGGGACCAGGGCTGAGCATACCAGCACGGCTGCCCCAGTGGGTGGTGGAAAAGCCTTGGTCAGAGTCATTGTCGATACCCAGACAATGAAGGAATGAATGCGTCCTGTTCCAAAAATGAGAGACAAGGTGAGACAGATGAATGAAAACAAAGAAACGGATCCCATGATTTCTTATCGTTCCACGTCCTCCTCGCACTAAGTAGTATGCGGCCAGGCTCCTCAGGCTGGCTGGAATGCTGGGCTAGGCGATGGCGTCCGTCCTGACTCTAGTCTCTGTTGGCGCCAGAAATTGCAAATCAGGACGGTTTACAAATAGCTAGTCAGGGCGCGTTTTGTGTCGGAGCTTGCCGTTAAGCTTTGCTAAAGGTCATTCTCATTCCTCGTCTTGGGCCGGTAGAGACAGTGACGGCTCGTCGAGGCCGCTTCTGGAGAGATTAGCTTTGGTGGCGAGGGGTCTTAGATCATCTTGGACCTGGATATCCATGTCGATCTGGGCCATTCTCCTTACTCCGTCATAGCCATTTCACTCGTCGAGATGCGTGGCAAGGTCTACAAAGCTCTAGTCAGGGCCTCCGGGCCTCCCGTTACTTGCATGATGTAGGAACCCGGGGCTGGGCTAGAACGAGGCCTGAGTGATGGTTCTGGCCAGATATGGTGAAGTCAGGAGAATATCAATACTGATACTTTCAAGCAGTAAAACTCAGTCCCAGTGCTATCATCCCGTTATCCGTAGTCCCAGCTTCTCAAGCGGGCGTCCGGCACTGAAGTTTTACAGCCTAGCTCTGTAGTGTTTACCTAACCCATAGAGTTTGAAGGCATAATGCTGCTAGATGCACGTGAACCACCGGTTATGGCTGGTAGATTTAAGCTAGATGATTAACCTCATTGCCACTTGATGTACGGCAATGACGTATTTCCCAACTACTCGACATAGCATGAGACCAATTTCGTACTCTCTCACAATACTAACCGATACGGAAGGCTAGTGAATTAGAAAAGAATCGACTACATAGACGTCGGCCGAAATCGATACGGCAAGTGGCGTCTAAGACGTTGCCAGATATTCGTCACCATGACATCGACTTTCTGATGCCTCATGCTTGATAGAATCTGTTTATCGTGTGAATCAGACCAAGTTGGGTCTTCTGCATCACCACAAACCTGTTGATGCTATATCCACTCCTTTGAATACCACTGATTTGGGCTATCAACTACACTTACTCTCGAGTCTTTTACTCCCGGTCTGATATATTCTCTATAGCTGAATGATGTTAATTCTGTCACTTGTTGCAAATCCAGACCGGGTAGTTAGTACAGGGTAAACAGAGGCTCAAATATCCTGCAGCTCCAACCGCACCATGTTGATCAAAACTTGGAAAATACTCTTCACATCTTCCCCCGTTGCTAGGTTTCAAGTACGCTCACCATACGCTTATGGCATAAATAGAGAATCAAGATCAAAGGTTACGGAACATTCGTGCTCATACTGCGTGCCGTAAACTTGTATAAGCCAAGCGAATTACAGACTAGGTTGATATAATGGCATCGTCTATTCCAGGAGTCTAATCCGCAACTTGTAATCCCCAACGGCCATGTTGAGGTGTTTTAGTTATAAAGCTGTGCCAAGATGATCCAGATCTTGGGGATGAGGTTAACATGATTGCTTGGCAAGGCCGTCCTAGGTCTAGTCGAGCAAACTTTTAATGGTACAACTTAATCTGAGCGGCGTCTTAGCGCGTCTATTGTCAACTATTAGAATAAAGAGTCGAAAATAAGCTTAGGAGGCGAGGCTATTCGCCAAACAATTGGATAGTTGAATCGCAATGTGACAATATTATTCTGGCAGGGCTCTCCCACAATGTTAAGAGGATTATAAATCTGCGTAACGGAAAGATATGTATAGCCCATTCTCATCCTAATTCAACAGATAACTCAACTCCAGCACCGATAAATCACTCCATTATAATCACGCTATAACCCTTTCAAGCGGCATAGGGGTCCACCCGAACCAAACAAGAACCTATTCCAGGGACTTTGCCCCAGTTGTCATGAGGTTCACGAATGTTCTCCAGGTCCCAAATCTTCTTGATTGGTACCTGAATCTTGCCATCAGCGAGCAGATTCATGAGCGATTGGAGATCCTCCATGTAGTTTGCTCTGTCGCGATCAATGTAGTAGAAGGAAGTGCTTCTCTTGGTAAAGATGCAGCCGTTCTTGGCCAGAAGTTTGGCCATAGCAGCCAACTGGGAGCGTGGCTTACTGCCATCTGCCTTGAGGATGTTCATGTTTCCACCGAAACCAACAACTCGGCTGGGCTCGTTGGTGTTGAGGATGTCCCACGAGTCATTCCAGCTCTCGAAGCCGATGGCATCGTACACCACATGTGCACCACCTCGCCTCTTCATTTCGTCCATCCAGTTCTTGTTGGTGTAAGTGAAAGGTGTCACGCCAAGTTCGCGAAGAGAGGCGTGGTTGCGTTCCGAGGCCGTGCCGTAGACTTCAGCACCTTGGAGCAAGCAGAGTGTCATTAGAGCGTAGCCGACAGCTCCACTGATGCAGTGAATGAAGACGCGCTGGCCCTTGCCGACCAGGTCAGTAGCATGATGAACCAAGCCATAAGCAGTAGTCCAATCGAGAATAACACCAACAGCTTGGCGCATATCGACTCTCTCGGGGATAACTATCAGGTACTTCTCGGGGATGTTGACCTTCTGGGCCTCTGAATCATAAAGAGTCAGGGCGCCGACGAGTTGTCCAGGCTGAAATTTGGAGGCTTTATCGCCGTTTGTGCTAACACGGCCGACGCAACAATAACCGGGTGTCATAGGGGCGCTTTTCTGCATAGGATACGAGCCCATTCGCATTTGGATGTCGGCGCCAGAAAATCCTGAGTAGATGACATCGACTTGGACCTCGCCCTTTGCGGGAGGAGGAATCTCTGCTGATACGACACTCACGTTGGAGGGGTCGCCAAAGGCGGAGTAGACGACCTTGCGTATGGTATGAGTGGTCATTGTGTGAATATTGTGATGACGGTTGTGTTGGAGAAATGATTGTTTAGTATAAATGTGCTGATGATGTTAAGCTTTGGAGTGAAGGCTTGGCTCTGGGTTATATATTGGGTTGATCTAGTATTAGTTATAGACGTGATATACCATCTCTAGTTCGCACTCGCACATTGGCCAATCATTGTCGAGTATTTGCTCGCTTTTCGCTCGTGCTCGCTCACCACTCGCGCGAGATTTGCAGCTAAAGCGAGTGGCTGTGCTTTTCGCACTCGGCTCAGTAAGCTGTGGCTTCCTGGTTCGACGCTGATCACTTCAGCCGTGCTGATCAATTTGGAGGCGCAGATGGATTATTCAAATTTCTGGTTGAGTGAGTATAAGCATGCATAATTGAGGACATAGCCTCTTATTGTGTTAACAAGATGCAGCCAACGTCTGTAGTGGCTTTTTCATATGTTTCTTTGATGGCCATCCAAGTCGGGCGTTGTTTCGGTGTTATTGGTGGTCAGAACATTGCTGGAGTATATCTCTGGCCCGCATAGAGTGCCGTCATAAGTCGCCAGTAGGTAGCATAGTTGGGACGAGGACTTTAGGTTCAGCCAAGCACCTACAATGCACCACGACTCGATACTTTATCATGATGCATCAGTATAACAAACCATGCAAGTATGTCACATGCAGTCCAGACTAGACTTACAGTGCCATTACTGCCCCTCAACTATCTCATCTAGACTCGCTGGCGTGAGCTTGAATTTGCTGTCAAGACCAACCCACTAGCCCTGTGTGAGGCATCTCGAGTATGGATTTAGGTGATAAATGCTCTTCAATAAGGTCGTAACTTACTTGCAAAGTATGTTCGTGGTTGAGCTAATGGCTTGGATTGGTCAGTGATTGGCTTCGTTGCGGAGCCACGTGCGTTACTGCACAACTATAATACGGCCAAAAAGTTAAACACCAACTGGTCTAAGTTAGCATTTGAGGCTGGCGCATGATCAACGCGATGACTTGGCGGGAATTTTCGTGACAGAAACTCTCTTTATTATGTTTAACTCTTCTTCAAGATGCCCCGTTCACCGCGGCGCCCCAAATCCTTCCTGCTGTTCAACAAGACACAATGAACGTCACCGCCTACTTGTGTGGTCAAAAGGACAAGCATGATATCGAGTACCGGCCCCTTCGCTCAGAGACTCCTATTGAAAACCACCAGGATGAATCATTAGACGCAACACATTTTTACTCGACAAGGAGACCGATATTCTGGAGGAGAAGGCTTAAGCCATGGATCATAGCTGTCTTTGGGGTACTGCTGGTCATGTAAGTCATCTCATCCTTCTCCAAGGGAACAAACTGACTCTGTGTATAGAATCGCCTTCTTTCTCTTGACATTCGTCGTCGAGCGATATGTTGTCTATACCTACGAATCCTCGGGCCTAGCCTTGGCTGACCCGTTGGCAAAGACTGGTGACTCGACGGATAGTGCTCAGAGATGGATTGAAGCCCTGTCACCTCATGTCTCGCCGGCCATGGTGCACTCTCACAATGACTACCTGAGACCTCGACCACTGTTTTCAGCTCTTTCAGTGGGCTGCGCAAGTGTCGAGGCAGATGTCTGGCTTAGCAGGAACGGCAAAGACCTGCTTGTTGGCCACCACTCGTGGGACCTTACGCCAAAGAAGACACTCCAATCTCTCTACATAGAGCCCCTGCTGCAGATTCTGGATTCTATGAACTCGCTGTCATCTGCTGGTGGGGGTCAGAAATCTGGTGTTTTTGCTACTCATCCAAACCAGACTCTAATCTTATTCATTGATGTCAAAGACGACCCAGCAAAGACGTGGCCTGTGGTTCAGCAACACCTCGAACCTTTACGCAAAAAGGGCTATTTGTCTCGTCACGAGATAGCTTCTTTTCAATACAACAACCAAACATTCTGGCCCGGCCCTTTGACGGTTGTTGGAACCGGCAATATTGTCAAAAGGCGCGACGTGAACTTCGGCCCAGACCTTGCAAAATGGCGACAGCGCCACGATGTCTTTCTCGATGCGTCTCTCGATTTATTGTCGCATCCGGGCTTTTGTGAGAGAAAAGACACTTCCTGCTACGAGGTCCAAGAGAATGAGTTTTACACGGCATCGGTATCTCTCTGGCGGGCCATTGGGACATTTCTTCCCCGTTTCAGCAAGTCCCAGCTCCAGACCCTACAAGATCAGATTCAGATTGCAAAGAAACTCAACTTGAAGTCAAGATACTGGGATTTGCCAGGTTGGCCTGTATCCCGTAGGAACTACGTATGGAAGACGTTGGCCAGCTCAGGTACTGACTTATTGAATGCCGACGATATAGTTGGCGCAACGACACAAAGTTGGCACACAAACTACTTTCTAGATGGTGCATGGTTATTTTCTATAGCATCATTCTTGTTGGGCTTCTTTTTTACTTTGCTGTGGTTTGGAAGAAGGTTGATATGCCGGAGAACAGAGGCATGAGGACAGTCATTTTCGCACGATACCCATCTAAGCTCTATAGAGCAGCTATAGTGCATCAGCTTGCAGTTTATATTTGTGTCTACTTACTTGTGACCGGCCAAGACCTTAGCCTGGATGTCGGCAGGAGGCATCCGGTACAGTATGCCTAACAGTGACTAAGTTAAATCAGAGATATATTGTTGACAGATAATAACTTTTGCTCCGTGGTAAGAGGACTACCGGTACCGTTTGATCTTGGATGGCGGCTTCAGGGTGATTTGGGATTCGTTACATGGCTCGATGGATGATTAAGCGATAAATGAGCCAAGATGCCAAGAATAAGGGTAGTCGAATCGACAGCTATCGCTGGAATAACGCAGCGTCTAGCATATGATTTTGTTTGGCGGACGCTTAGAGTAGAGGGTGCGTTAACACCACAGCCTCAGCCATGTCACTGATTGTATCACCATCTATCAGGTCCCGGTTGATCTAGGTGACAAAAACACTCGAGACCTTCTTCACCGTAAATCTGTGCGGGACTGGGTCGCATGTTTTATGTCCCCCACCTGGCCACGACTCAAGAGTCTGCCGGTCTAGCCGCGTGAATGCTTGGCGGTGAAAGAAGCATCACCACAAACACCAAACAACCAAGGGAATGACAACTGCATGTCACACATGAAACTAGCTCTCGGATATAGTAGGCTATGAGATAAGCATATCATATTTAGTCTGCCGCGACCAAGAGGCTGCAGGGCAATCATCATGACGGCACAAGTCTTCTAAAAATACACACCCTTGCAGTTGGCGTTGGGCGGTCCAAACGCCAAGCCAGGGTAGCCTTGCCCCTGTAACTCGATGTTACGTGGCATCAATCACTGCCATGAGGCTGTGCTGCTCTTGGCAGTCTCGGAGTCCCCGATTGGACTCAGCCTGCATGTTATGGAGACGCCAAACTGCTGTGGCCAAAGCAATGTCTCTGCCACCGCCTCGGCAGTTGACAAGCATATATATAAGCTCTCGAGTTCTCGATCAACTAGGCAAGACTCGACTCATACTTGGCATTCACAGCATCTCTCACTCAAAATGACTTACCACGGCAACTACGACAACAACCAGCAACAGCAGTACGGCCAAGGCCAGGGAGGCTATGGCCAGCCTAGCTACGGCGGACAGGGCGGTTATGGCCAAGGCGGTGACAGCTACGGTCAAGGAGGATACCAGCAAAACAACCAACAATACGGACATCAACAAGGTGGTCCTCAGCAGGGCGGCTACCAGCAAGGCGGCTACCAACAAGGCGGTTACCAGCAAGATCGCCCGGGCGGTGGTCAAGCAGACTCTTACTACTCCGAGTCCCGTCAGAGCCAGCAACAGTACCCTCCACAGGGGCAAGGACAACAAGGATATGGAGGGTATCAGCAAGGTCCCCCTCAAGGCCAGTTCGACAACGATGGTCCTGACGGCGAGCGTGGTGTGATGGGAGCTCTTGCTGGCGGTGCCGCTGGAGCTTTCGGCGGACACAAGATCGGAGGCAAGACAGGACACAGCAAGACGAGCACTGTCATCGGCGCTCTGGCTGGTGCTTTCTCTGGACACAAGCTCCAGGACGGCATCTCAGACTGGAAGGATGGCAGAGATGAGAAGAAGGAAGAGGAGAAGCGAAAGGAGGAGGAAGAGAAGCGCAAAGATGAGTACCAAAGCTCTCATCACCACAAGCGCCGGGACTCCTCTTCGAGTTCGGGATCTGACCGACGACGTCGCGGCGGACACTACGCCGGCAACTTCACCGCGTCTTCTCGCGATATTCGCCTTGACGACCACGGCGACTACACTCTCCACGCTTCCTGCGAACGCGAGGACGGAGGTTATCAGCACAGCTCCATCTCGCTCAACAAGGTCCTTGAGAACGACCGAGGAAGCTTCCGCTGGTCGGCTGGAGGCCATCACGGCGGGTCTTCCACTGTTACGGTCCAGCAGGGCGACACCCTCCGCGGCATTGCTGCGCGATTCGACTGCTCCTTTGACGAAATTGCTAGGCACAACAACATCAACAACCCGGATCTGATATATCCCGGTCAGACACTCCAGGTGCCCGGTGGTGGACGCCATGGAGGTGGCGGATTCGCGTCGTCGGTTCGACATGCCCGTCTGGTTGATGGTGGTCAACGACTCGAGGGTGAGCTGTCTCGAGATGGTGACTGGGTTCTCAGCTCGATTGTGCTTGATGAACGGATCAGGAATTTCAATGGTACTTTGGAACTTGTTTAACCTTGTACAGCCTATTAAATAGTCAACTAAATTGGTTCCATTTTCCCGAATACATTGGTCTAACTGGATTTCTTGATGTGGTTTATAGCTTTTCTTGTGCTTCATCCTCAGAGCCATTGCATGCTGTACTCTCGATATCTCTGATATCGGATTATTTGGCGTCCTCCTTCTCAGACTTACGGCCCCAGACGTAACGAACTCTGAAATAGGGGTGAAGCTTTTTGTTTCTAAGCTCTTGTCGCACCCGCATCAGAAAGACTTCGTACTCCTCAGCAGGCCATCCAAGAACCTCGTGCCACATAAGTTGCGAATAGCCTAGAAGGGACATAGTTAATTCTCTACATAAACCATTTTCTCTAAGCAACGTGACTTACCAGCAAGATCGGACTCCAGACAAAGCTTAGCGTACTGACCGATCTCGGCCATCTTGGGGTCTTTAGCCCAGGTGCCATAAGGGATCTACGTGCAAACTCGTTAGACATCGCTGTACCTGAACTTTCTTGCAGACTTGCCTTGTAAGTAGCTTGCTGGACGTCCACAAACCCGGCTTCTTTCATGCCTTTCATTTGCAAGTCATCAGAAATGATAGTCATTGAAGCACCTGTAATCTTCCCGCCTTCGATAAACATCTTATCCCAAGTTCCGCCTAGAGCAGTTGTTCCGTCATTGGTGATGGTACCGTCATCGCTGTGTGTCAGGACCTCGGACTCGCAAGACTCAACCCAGCCGCCAGGCTTGACGGCGTTGTATGCCTCTCTAAAGAGAGCGTTCCAGTCTTTGATAGCTCCGATTAGATAGCGTATATGGACAAAGTCGAATGTGCTCTCGTCCCATGTCCACGGCTTAGTACAGTCGTCGATCTCGAACTTGAGATTAGGAGGTACCCAGGCTGGCTGAACAGGGGAGAGGTCTGTGCCAACAACTGCAGTGTTGGGGTGCTCGTCTGCATAGTCGCTATTAGGGTTAGTTACAACTGCCTTTCATCGCCGCAAAATATTGCATACATTGCCCAGATCCCTAGAAATTTTCAAGTCAGCCCTACTCGAGCGAGGCTACTTAGACTCAAGTATAAGTAGCATGGTACGTAAAAGACTTACCGGTTCCAGTTCCAACGTCAAGCACTTTCTGTCAATAGTATCGTCCAGTCAGTCACGACTAGTATCAGAGATTATACTGCGCTGTCTAACCTGAATATCATCTTCAACGGGAGCCAAGTGCAACTTGCCATCAAGTAGAAGTGTTAAAAAGTGGTGCCTAAGTGACGTCAGTAATCCCATTGAGCGATAGGATCTGGATAAATGATAATATTTGCTCACATTATGTCAAAGTTCTCGAGGGTTTTCTCGTCGAGGGGAAGCGGGTAGTCACTGTCGTGGCATGAAGAATGGTACATCCTACCCTTGAACTTGCGGTACTCCAGAATACTAGAGGCCACAGATGCTGTCGATGAACCACTGTACAAGTCAGCTAGCTATTTCATGTCATGTCTAATTTCTGGGCTCCTCATACGCGCCACTGCTCAGCGCAGAATCATTATCGGTGTCAACGTCATCTTCTAACTCGTCCAGAGCTGCGGCTTCTAAAAGTTGTTCTGGCTGGTCTGTTGTCGTCGGAGGCGATTGTGCGCTTGATTGGGTAGTCGATACGACCGGTAACTCTGCTGTAGGATCAGACATGTCGTTCAGCTTACTCCAAGTCGGTTGTCAAGTTCAAAACAGAAAGGGGATTTGAGGAGGAAAGTATATAGATCGTATGAGGAAGTTGTTGGTTCAACAGGAGTCAGGGTTCTGATACGCCCAGGCTGGTGATGACTGGGGCTGGGTTTAACAATTCACCAAGCGAGCCATTTAGAACCTTGACATAGATATCTCGCCTGGGCATTGTTCCTAAAGAAGCAGCTGGTGGGCGAGAATCCCTGTCTACAATTGTGCTTGAGCGACATTTTGGCAAAACGTACATATCTTTAGGCTAAGAAGCGAATGAGAAATGGTAGAACTACGCATAATATAATTTACTTTTACCGGATCAGTTGGAAGCAAGAAGCTTTGATGGATTTGGTTAGTATAAAGTCTACAGCATTAAGCTTATTTGGCAAGAATGAATACAAAATTGTCTATTTAAGGAGGAAAGCTCTTGAATAACGACCGCCCTGAAGTGAGGATTCTTGGGTTAATGAAAAAACATCACTTTAGATCATTGCAGTAGGTCTGTATAGGGTAGGCAACTGAAATCAGCAATGACGCGGCCATTTATGCGAGATGCTGATCTATGATGACATTCTATCAATCCTACAGGATTACCGGCTTACTGCAACGCTCATGTTTAATTAGATTAGGTACTTCGTCTCTATTGGCGGTCTTTTCCGTCAGGACAAGAAATTTCTCAAAAGTCAATTCTTCGCAAGAACCTTTATCCGAACGTTCAAACGAACACGCGGCCGCATGCATGGTTTATGGCTAGCATGGTTGGTGTCTGGTGAGGCATGCGTCACTAAACCTCGTATCGAATTTGAGTCAAATAGACCAATCGGATGCTTCAAAAGAGGAAGAAGCTCCGCTCTTTGTGGTTCCCCTCGTTATCTCCATTGTCCGTTCTCACCCATTTTCTCTTTTCGATGGTCACCCACTAGCTATCACTCGCTCGCTATCAACTTATCAAGTTTTGGTTCTTGTCGTCTGCAACATCTCAGACTCGTCGAGTGTCACCGGATCAATTCATTCGTATTCCGTCCGATACTCTCGCTTTATTCTCCCGGACTCAGCAGCCCTCTATCCCCATCTCCGCCTCTGCCGAACCGAACCATCACGACATCAACAATGCTTCTTGGGATTGCGCATTCCAATCGTCAATAATCCAAGAGTATCACGGCCTCGACAGCGCCCTTTCTCTCTTATACAACTGCGGCTAGTTGCGCCACATTGCCTCAGCCATGAAGCTCTTCACAGCATCTCTTGTCTTAATCTCTTGGCTCGCCCACTTACTCCCCGCCGCGACCGCCGCCAAGATCCTCGAGTCCAAGTCCCTCAACAGCTGCCAACAGGGCTCTCTTCTAACAGCCAGTCTCTTCCACGTCGTCATCACCCCCAACAACTCAACCGCTACCATCAACGTCAACGCCGTTGCCTCTGTTCAGGGGAGGGTCCTCTTCGATGTCGCCCTCGATGTCTACGGCCACGAATTCCTCCGCAAAGTCGTCAATCCCTGCGATGCTGGTACCTTCAACCTGCCCAGCCTGTGCCCTATGACGCCCGGCGACATCGATATCAAGTTCACTGTCCCGCTTGGCGATGCCTTGGATCAGATCCCCGGCATCGCATACGGCATTCCCGACCTCGATGCCACCGTCCGCGCCTATGTCAACTTGACTACAACAAGGGAGAGCGTTGCATGTGTCGAGGCCGAGTTTTCTACAGGAAAGACGGTTGAGCAGCTTTCTGTGAAATGGGCCACTGCCATCATCATCGGAATTGGTCTTGTCTCTTCGGCCTTCATCTCCATGGCAGGCTACGGAAATGCTGCTGCCCATCTGGCTGCCAACACACTGTCTCTATTTGGCTATTTCCAGGCTCAGGCCATCATTGGTCTTACCGGTATCACCATGCCTCCGATTGTTGATGCCTGGACACTCAACTTCCAGTGGTCTATGGGTATCATTCGACTCGGTTGGTTGCAAAAGATCTTTACGTGGTATCAGCGTGCTACTGGCGGCACGCCCTCTCGACTCTTCGACCATCTTGCTACCGCATCGGTCCAAGTCGCAAAACGATCACTTGAATACCTACCTGGTGCAGCAACCTTGGCGCGCCGCAGCTTTGCCATGACCAAGAGGGCCAACATTGAGCTTGAGAATGGCTCATTCCTCGTCTATGGCATCCAGCGTGTGGCTTTCCGCTCTCACATAGAGACAACAAACCTCTTCCTGACGGCACTTGTCTTTTTTATCATCGCCATTGCCTTCGCCTGCATAATCGTGTTTGTCTTCAAGTTCGTTCTAGATCTGTGTGCCAAGCAAGCATGGATCAATCGGGATCGCTTCCTTGAGTTTCGAACCGAATGGCGCACTATCCTCAAGGGCATTCTTCTGAGACTGTCCCTCATGGGCTTTCCTCCTATGATCATTCTATGTCTCTGGGAATTTACCCAGGCTGACTCTCCTGCTATTGTCGTCCTTGCCGTCTTCTTCTTTCTTGCCGTTCTTTCTACCCTTTCTTTCGCCGCCTTCAAGATCGTCAAGCTCGCTAGACACAACAACCCCGTTGTCAGTCTCTACTCCGACTCTCGCGTCCTGAACAAGTGGGGGTTTCTTTACATCCCATACCGTGCCACAGGCTACTACTTCATCGTACCGCTCCTTGCCTATCACTTGGTCAAGGGCATGTTTGTTGCTCTCAGCCAAAAGAGCGGACCGACCCAGGCAGTTGCCCTCATCCTTATCGAAGCGGCTGCTCTTATCACCACAAGTGTCATGAGCCCATTCATGGATAAGAGTACAAATTCATTCAACATTGCCATCTTTGTTCTCAATTTCCTCAACGCCATTTGTCTCTTTATCTTTACCAACGTCCTCGGCATGCCTCGAATGGGTCCATCCGTCACAGGTCTCGTCGTCTTTGTCGCCAATGCCGCATTCTCTCTTATTTTGCTCCTCATGATCATCATATCAAGTGTTCTCGTCTTTTGGCGAAAGAACCCCGATGCTCGATACAAGTTCATGGCCGACGATCGAGCATCCTTCATGAAGTCAAAGTCGTCAACGCAGCTTGATACCATGACCCAGCTCGATGCCCTGGCTGCGACTGCCCGTGGTGATCCTACAGGTCACTCACGCCCTGTGTCGAGGTCTTCATCAGAACTAGCGATGCCTGTCTTTCCTATGGGAGAACCGAAGCGCCTTTCGTCGTCGGTATCGTCCCGAAGTCCAAACAGAGATTCTCAAGTGGACGTCAGGGCTGGGGAACGCTAATATGTTGGGTTAAGGGCTTGGTTCTTTTTGTTCGGAGCAAATACATATGGGAATAGAGGTTCTTCAGCTTTCAAGTTACTACGTGCCACCGATAGGGGCAAGTCTTTCATGACGGATATGTGCGAATACAATTAATGATATATTTATTATACTTTCTTAGAATCTGGCTGTTCGTAGCACTATGATAAATGCGAACGCAACACACGCGGGCTCTTTTGTAATTGTTCTGTGCCCTATCATTATTGTTACGAAGCCTAAAGCTTAGCCACTTGAATATCAGCTTTTCTTGGTTCATGACCTACTGTTTCCACGAGATGCGGATCTCCAAGATATCCTTCTGGTCAGCCTTTACCGACAAACGCGGAAGCAATGGCCAGAAAATGACCAGGTTCACTGCCTTGGACATAGAAGACGCGATGGGATGCATGACTAAGAGCATAAGATCTACTGGAGCCACAGCTTCTACGGATGGAATCAATAGCGGAGGGTTTCTGTCTTGGCCTAGATCAGCAACCAGCCTTTGTTGTGAAACTCGTATTATTATTATTATCTTGCTGGTTTATCTACTCTATTATTATCTATCCTTCAATTCCAACAATTTCTAATAGTTTCCCGATCCCACCTAATATTAAGCCTCCGTACTCGTACGTGGTCACACAATCCATTCAGGTTTTATCCCCAAGTCATTCTCCTTGATCCAGACAGCTCGTCTCCTGTCCCGCTTGGCCTTCTTGGCCCTCCAAAATGCGTCGTCGGCGTCATCATCGTCAGTGCTATCCTCTTGAACAATGGCAGCGGCGTTCGGTTCCTCTTTGCTCATACCGCTCCAATCTTTGAGAGTAACTGCATCGTCTGCCTGTGCCTGTTGACCAGCAGATTTGGAAACAGACCTATAGCGACTTGGAAGACCTACATTGTTCCGCTCGGATGGGGCGACTGAATGGGCGTATGTTGCTCGCTGGTATGTAGACGTGGCGTAGTTGGATGGGGCATATGTCGACTCAGCAGCGGGCATACCGCCGTGGACCGATGGTTGATGTGTTGAAAACGTGTCCCAAGACTGCTGTTGGCCATTCTGCTGATTCATGGTAGCCATGGTACGCAAGAACTCGGTCTGAGCCTGCAAAAAATTGAACATGTGAAAGTTTGGTGGCGGTGGAGGAAGCTGAGGCATCGCAACCGGTGTTTGTGGGCGTGAATAGGACATTGGTGCTTGCACCGGTACACCTGGCACCCCATAGGGTAAAGGCATGCCAACTGGCTGATGCGGTCCCCCGCCCCAAGTGAAAGCATTGTTGGTGTCGGGAATGGGCTGGAAACCATGGCTAGGAGGTACACGGCGCATTGCTTTGGCACGCTCCTCGCTCGCTATCACACCTACCAAGCCTCCAGGAAGCATCTGTTGGTTGTTCATAGGCCATGCCTCGTTGGGGTTCCCAGGGTAAGGATCTTGAGGTAGTTTGCGGGCAAAAGCTGGGAGTGGCGTCCGTGAGCCCTGGCGTCGAATCTGTGGTTGCGGGGGAGGCTCTTGTTTCCAGCCGGTGCCTCGGCCGAGTGTGTCTCTTCCATCTTGACGCCGCGGAATATGTAGGAGAGCTAGTGGGACATTATCTTCCTCGTTTCCGTCCTCTTCTTGTTTGAAGATTCCTGACATTTGCTCTTGGAATGTTTTGAACGACCTTATAGACCATGAGGAGGAAACTCGAGAGTGCCCACTGAGTGCTTGTTGATCAGGCCCTTTAGTTGTTTTCATCATTTGTTGTCGGTAGCTGTCTAGATGTGCTTGCTGCTTGAGCCGTTGTACCCTCTGCCGCTTTATAGTGTCGGCCTCATCCACGGCATCGTACTCGATCTTATCTTCCTCGTCTTCGCCTTCGTATAGACGTCTCTCAGCGTCCTCACGAGCTTTTCTTTTCTGAAGTGCCTCGAACTCGGCTGATGTCATGACCTTGCGACGGTTGCGGCTGGGAATAGGAGGTGGTAGTGGCTGGCGGTCTTCAGTAGTTTCGGGTACAGCATCGCGCGGTGGGACGTACAATGCCGCCAAGTCCTCGAGATCCTCGTCTATACGATGGCATTTCCTGGGTTGGGAGGTTGAAGTAGCTGGTGTAGGGAAGAGCGGCTCCGCATCGACAGAGTCTGGCGTATTGAGACTATCGTCGTTGATGAATGGCCAGCGAGGAGTATCACCACTCCTTGGACCAACCAGCTGGTCAAACCTTGGAGTCTCGGCCAGGGGGATCAAATCACGAGATTCTTGATTGTTCCAAGAGCGCGAATAGTGATCTATAATGGCTGCGTTGGAGGAGAACCGTAGAGCAGATCGATCATCTCCCACTGGCCGTGCTTTCAAATGCGAGTTACTTGGTGCTGTGTCGATTGCATCAGGGCCATTTCCTGACTGAATGAAAGTTCTGATTTTGCTAAAGTCGAGATCCAGAGGGCTTGTTCTGTTGATGGTTGAGGCAGTGACATCCATGCTCCCGCTATGGACATGACCTTGCCTGTTGGGCGAGGTCAGCATTCTTGCATCTTCATGGCTGTATTGGATGCGTGGTGTTGCAGTCAAGGACATGGAGAACCGGGCTAAAGCGAATAAATCAAGCAAGCCAGCCAGCAATCTAAGAGTATTGAATCGGATCGTGGTCAAGATTTTTCGGATCAACAAAGCTCTTGGTAAAACCTGTCATCTACGATAAACTATCCCTTTACTTGCTATCCCTTGAAGATTCCTCCCTGAAAGGGGGCATGTTTCACTTTATGAAGCCATTAAAATGCCAGCAGAGGCTAAGAATGGATAAAAGATTGCTTGTATTCATTAGTATGAACAACATGTCTCAGATCTAACCTCAGCTTCTTAAAAGAGTTGGGGGTAAGGTTACAAGTAAGCTTAACGAGGCAAGGGTGTTTAATATTTCGATAGGTACCCCCGACGAAGGGAATGATCTAGGACATTACTAACTACTAGGTAATAGAATTACTCAAATTCCCAGGGTTCTTTTTACCTCTAAACTTGCTACGTTAACAAAGAACACAATGTTATTAGCCTTAGCAAGTTACTACTGCCTCAGACACCAGCTTGCTATGCAAACTGACTGTATAGATTACCGGAGGATTGCCTGCTTGAATCCGTCCTCGGAACTTTCCAAGGGCACGATCACGTGATTTTGCCTCATTCCCCTTTCCCCTCTTCTCCCGGTCGAAATAGTTTCGTAGGCCAAGGTCAATGTAAGCCTCATCATGATCTATCATCATCTTGTTGTCCTAAATTCACCTTTGCTCCACCACTTGCGCTTATGGTCCGATTTTCTTACATATCGTGCTGAATGCAAAGCATGAACTAGCTACGCCAAGCTGAGATCCAAAGTCCGTTCCTCGGAGTACACATGACGGATGGAAAACTCGCCGCAGACTAAAAATGCCCGCATTAGACTATTGGATGTTGTGCATACGGTTTGGACTGTTTTGCTGCACCCACAGAGTACCCAATTGCACGTTCAATCACAGAAACTACTGCAATGACGAGCAGTCAAGTCAACATGGCAACACCGTTGAATCTTGGGCATGATTCTGATATCAAGCTGGTCGACGTCTGAGGCAAAACGGCAAAGACATAGCCGACGTGGCGTGAGACTTCTGAAAATAGACCAAACTGGGATACACTGGAGCTGAAGAGCACAGCACCAAGGACAATCTAAGGTTATGGAGCTATGCATGAGCATCAACACGAGCTTTTCTAGTGGGCGCCAATCACCACAGTTGTATTGCAAAGTAGCACTGCAGATATCACGACAGCGCGAGGCGTCTGCACAATGACACTTGCAAAGTAATCGGGACGTCTATCCGGGCTTCACAGCCTAGACATCATATCGAGCCAAGTGCAGCCAGATTATCCGACTAGCAGAAATATTGTAGTCTGGACAAACCTTGAGTCCTGATCGAGGTGGATGGTGTGCTCACGGAAAAGCCCACCAAGCCTGAATGACCTTGCCCTGATGGACTGAACAGGATGAGCTGGACGGCTTGAACTAACAAAGTCAACCAGGCCTTGGTTCCCAGCACCTCGGAACTCCCCTTGACCCAGTCCTTGCGAGTGTCACAACGGGCCATAGCTCGTTGGCTAGCGCTGAGGTTAAAATAGAATAGACTGCGAGATTCAGGAGATTACGCGTGCCTCAACGTTTATGGCTTGGCTCCCGCATTCCTCAACTTCCAATAACCGACCGTTACCGTCTTGATCCGGCCAGACCAGGCCCATTTTGTTCCCCACACTCACTGCAGGCTTGGTGCGTGTTAGCTTTGGCATGAGCGGCTCAAAGGGAGAGCTCCGTCGGGTAAAGATAGACGGAGTTACCCACGAATCGGCGAGGGACATTGCCGTGTCTTATTGGACCAACGGAGAATTTCCATGGTTATTCCTTTGTTGATGCACCAAAACGATCGTGATGTGATCGATCATCCTTCTTCTGTACCTCTAAATCTCATGGCTAGACCAAAAGATCGACAAGAGCCACCTAACTACCTATGTTAGCCCCAGGCAACTGCCGGCGGGGAAGCTCGACTTCATCTGTCATTGCTTTTTGCTCCGACGGTAGCTATTTTGAGACATTTCTCCAGGTTACACACAAAACACCGCAGATAATAGCGCGAGTAGCAAGTGCGAAGATACGCATTGTATTCGTAAGCCAGCCACCACCGAAAGGCCAGTACAACCATGACAACACGATGTTGCAATAAGAGAGATGGCGTAATCTCCATGTTTAGCTACGCAACTCAAACTATGTCGATATCCACGTATCAAGGTAGTTGACAATAGTGTTCATGTCCCGGCTGAGGACGGAACGCACTGATCCGTCCGCCACGCTCCACCAATTTAGACGACTAGTCTTTGAATTAAGCATCATGATGCATAATTCTCTGGCTTTTACGAGGTTTTTGGGATACCGATCGCGGACTCGGTCTCAAGTCCAGTATGGTTTGGGCTTTTGTGCAGTCCAGACAGAGTATGGGCACCATCCAGATGCTAACTTACAGAAGTCAAATCTTGAACGACTTGAGTTGACTCTACGACTTACAAAGGTCTAAGGGAGGGATAAAAGGCCAGTCTTTTCACTCCTGGATCACTTCCCTTTCACTCCTCATCCGCCTTCCTCACTCTTATCTCCCCCCTTCTTTCATCTTCATACACTCGTTCAGGGGACCAAGTCCCTTGTCTCAACAGCTCTCTCCTCTTCTTTGCAAACAGGTTTTGTCCAATATATTTCAACATGAAGTTGACCGCTGTTACTCTCCTGGCCCTGACCTCGGGTACGCTCGCTGTCCCGGTCGCTGAACCAGGAAAGGAGGTCAGCCACCATGACTACAAACCCCCCAAGATAGAGCATCCTTGGGAGCACAAGCATGAGGATAAGTCTCGCAAGGACAAGCACTACAAACCACCTCACCACTGGCAGCCCGAGCCCAAGCCCAAGCCTGACCATGGCAAGCCCTACAACCCTCCTAAACACTGGGAGCCTGAGCCCAAGCCATACAAGCCAGGGCATGGCAAGCCCGGTGATAGACCAGGCCATGAAAAGCCTGGCAATGGCAAGCCTGGCGGTGATAGATCTGGTCATGACAAGCCAGGCAATGGCCGTCCTGGTGGTAGACCCGGTCATGACAAGCCCTGGGAAAACTATCCCAGTCAGCCCAAGCCTGGCTACGAAAAGCCTGGCTACGAGAAGCCTGGCCACGAAAAGCCTGGCCACGAGAAGCCTGGCCATGAGAAGCCTGGCTACGAAAAGCCAGGTCACGAGAAGCCTGGTCGTCCTGGCGGCGACAAGCCCGGTCACGGAGGTGACAAGCCCGGAGGTGACAAGCCAGGCAATGGTGGGGACAAACCCGGTCACGGAGGTGACAAACCAGGTCACGGAGGCGACAAGCCGGGCAATGACGGCGATAAGCCCGGTCATGGAGGTGATAAGCCCGGAGGTGATAAACCCGGCAACGGTGGGGACAAGCCCGGAGGTGATAAACCCGGAAATGGAGGTGACAAGCCTGGCGGCGATAAGCCCGGTCATGGCGGAGACGAAGGAGGTGACAAGCCAGGCAACGGCGGGGATAAACCTGGTCACGGAGGTGACAAGCCCGGAGATGACAAACCCGGCAACGGAGGTGATAAGCCTGGTGGTGATAAGCCCGGTCATGGCGGGGATAAACCCGGAGGTGACAAACCCGGCAACGGTGGGGACAAGCCCGGAGGTGACAAACCCGGCAACGGTGGGGACAAGCCCGGAGGTGATAAACCCGGAAATGGAGGTGACAAGCCCGGAGGTGATAAACCCGGAAATGGAGGTGACAAGCCCGGAGGCGACAAGCCCGGAGGCGACAAGCCCGGTGGTGACAAGCCTCGAAAGCGCTATGTGTTGCGTGTGTGGTAGTCCAGGCGTTGATCTGGCAAAAAGAATGTTATGGGTCTTCACTGGATGCCGAGTGAAAAGCTTGGCCAGTTCCAGGCCCAGGAGCCAACGATGGCAAGTTGCTTGTCTAATGGGAGTATGAGGCTCGCATGGCCGAGGCTTTTGATACAAGCTCTTGCCTGTTACAGATTCACAAGTCTCAACGCGAGAGCCCCTTTTAGTTACTTTGCTTACAGATTGGAACAGTTTGGACATCTGTACATGAGTCTCTTCTCTTCTCTTCATATACTCTCCTTCAGATTCCTTGTTTAGTATATTTGGAAATCGAGAATACTTGAACTTGAACCACATCATGAATTGCCTCCTGTGCAACATGCATCTATGCATTGTCATACTAAGCCAGTAACCTGATTCTCGTAAGTTGACAATACTATAAATGAACTGATAAATCTTACGTGGCTGGAGTTGTGGTATTTTACGCCCTGGAATCCAACAGGATGCCCAGAGCATGGCTGCAATGATCACGCAAAGGGTTCCGTGTTACTTGCTGCGTAAGACCTTTCTTTGTGTAATAGTCAAGATTGCCAAATGTCAGTCACAGTGAGTTCAGTGCACTAGGGAATGTTGACACTGATCCATATTAGTACTGCTTAGCTTATACTGGTATCTGGTGAACACGTATATATGCCACTCATGGTAAAATGACTTGTGAGAATGATAAAAATCCTGCGGAAGCGAAGGGAAAAAGAATCCCAACGCTGGTCTATTCGTTGATTTTATACGCACAAGATGGTCGAGGAAGGATACTACCTAGTATTAGCTAGAGGTATTTTTCCGGCACACTCGGAGTGTAAATTCCGGTTATCCGACTCTCTGAGCGGGGTTGATCTCGTCTTGATTGCATCAACGACATCTGACGCGAGAGAGCAGAGATCCAGCCTGTCTAACCTGTTCTTGTACAGAGAAAGATTGAGCCATACGCTACATAATGTCGTTACATGGTGGTCCTGAAGACTCTTGGCACGGAATCATCGGTCCCGAGACCCAGTTTCCGCCCGAGAGAAACCGCTATCACCTATACATCGGCCTTTTCTGCCCTTTCGCTCATCGAGCCAACTTGGTTCGACATCTCAAAGGCCTTGAAAACATCATTGATCTGTCTATTGTGAAGCCTTACCCAAAAGGCGACGACAAGGGATGGCCTGGATGGCAGTTTCCGAGCCCTCCGGATGACCTCTATCCAGGAGCGACAGAGGACCATCTATTCAAAGCAAAGTACTTGCATGAGGTCTACTTCAAAGACGACCCCGACTACAAGGGTCGATATAGCGTTCCTCTGCTTTGGGATAAGAAAGAGAAGCGAATTGTAAACAACGAGAGCCATGAACTGCTGCGTTGGTTGCCCAAAGCGTTCGATACAATCCTCGATTCAAACACTCCTGGGCGAGACCTAGATCTCTACCCAGAGCATCTGAGATCCAGCATCGATGAGATAAGCCTTTGGATGCAGAGAGATCTCAACACGGGCGTTTATAAAGCCGGATTCGCAACTTCTCAGGAGGAGTATGATCGAAACGTACCGACTGTTTTTGCAGCACTTAACCACCTCGAGAACCTGATCCATAAGAATGGAGGTCCTTATATCGTGGGCCAGGACCTCACTGAAGTTGATATACGGGCCTATGCTACCGTTGTTCGTTTTGACGCCGTCTATGTGCAGCATTTCAAATGCAACCTTGGGACCATCCGAGCCAACTACCCAGTCATTCACGAATGGCTCAAGAACTTATACTGGAATGTCAAGGGATTCAAAGAGACGACAGACTTTAAGCATATCAAGGAGAATGTAAGCCATCCAGACACTATGTAACTAATTTATGCTGACTACTTGTAAAGTATACCAAGAGTCACTACAAGGTCAATCCCCTGGCTATCACGCCTCTTGGTCCGTTCCCGAATATCGAAGAAGGGGTTGATTTGAACTTTGATGAGCTCAAGCCTGGAGCAATTTGCCATCCTGCAGTCGTTGCGCGCCAGAAGGAGTTATATGGTTCTACCTCATGAGAGGAATAAGAAAGGGTTTTAAGAGGACTAAAACAATTCCGGCAGATTCGCACAGTAATACTTGTGCTACAGCTCGACTGCGCTGCAATTCATTACTTGTAATGCAGTTCATTTTGGTACCATTTGTCCAGCGTGTAGAATTCTTTCGTGAACTGGTCAAGGCCGTAACAAGCCTTGCCCCAATAACTATTCCAAACAGAATGAACATGGGTAATTATGCATAAATTACAGCTAGTTATCTGAAAGCAATCAGGTCAAGAATTATCTCTCTTTCCAGCATTTAGTTCCATGCCCACCGCTGACTGCAGCCAAGCGTTCCAGTCAATGTCGGTATCAATCTCCATATTGATATTGGTATCTATCGCTGCATCGGTGCCCTGCTCCAGGCCGGTCCAAGACCAAATTTTAGATACTGTATTGATTGAAGGTTCGCTAGTCGAGTCTGGAGGGAGTTGGATTGCGTTCATTGTGAACTGCGCATCCATAGTTGGACTTTGGTACACATTATGATCGTATTCTGGCGAGGTAGTTGGCCATGTGTACTCAATCCTTTCCACAGCAGCTTCCGGTGCAGCGACTGGAACGTGAAAGCTCCCTGCTTCGCCAGTTTCAGGAACTTGACCCTCGACAGGCGTATCCGCTGACTTGTTGACGAGGGTGCGCCAGGCCGCAACGTACTGCTCTTGCGTCTGGGCGTCCGAGGACGAACCAGAGCTGGTGGGTAATGGAACAGAACTATCAGCTTGTTCCAGTTGCTCAATGATGCCTGTATGGCCGCGTATTTGTGCAAGTTGCGCTGCTCGATGGCACCTCGCCTTGGCCATCAACCCACGCAGTGGAACCCAATTGCTGAGTCTTGGCCAGATTATGCTGCGATGGTATCAGCCATCTGCTGTGCACAGCAATCCATGCACGCTCAACGATCGGCGTCCACTGTCGCCGAGACATCTCGATGAGAAGCCAGACTATGGCGTACCAGTGAGTGTACGTCTGGTAAATCCAACGCCACTGGCGGCATTTAGCATCGTCATTGAGAGCATGGTTGTGCTCTGCTACTTCAATGGCTGCCGTGAGCAATTTGTCTCTGACTTGATCTGAGAAGCGCTCATTGGGTGAAGCAAATAGTGCAGGGAGATATACCAAGAGCGTCAGCTTGGACAAGACCAATCGTGTGCATACAACGCCAACCCAACGGGCAATGTCGTTTGGATCGACCGAGTATTGCAAGTAGCCACTTTCAAACTTTTCGCGGAGCTTCCTCAGCAGTTCGATCTGTTCCTCAAGACTTGGTCCGCCTGTATGGATGCTCGAAGCCATCAATTGCCTGGAAACGCTGCTAAGCTCAAACATGGCGCGAGAGAAGCACATGTCTGTGACGCCCTCCCGTTCTGTTGGAGTCTCTTTTGTATCTGGCTCAAGGTCTGAGCCGTTGAGGTTGAGGGGCATCTTGGTATCGAAGCGGTCATTAGCAATTGTGAATTCAGTTCCTTGATCTTCAGACGCGCGGATGTCAATTGTGATGACCATCCACCAAAGTCGCCGTCGCTGCTCGACTTGAAAAGGTGATAAATTCTTGAACCGTGAACCATCACGATGAAGACCAATAGCGTGAGCCATGCGGATGAGAAGGCCCGTCATCATCCATACATAAGTCGGGCTATCATGTCGACGAGCGAGAGCTAGGAATATGACCAATGTTTGGACGAGAATGATATCAGGTTCATTGAGGAAATCTGCTCTTGCCAGGGCATTTTCAAGGCCTCGACGGAACTTGAGATTTAGCTCTGCTTTGGTAGATCCAAAGTTAGCTATCACATCTTCATCTTCCATAGAGGTCACTGCAGCGTAGTAGATCGAGAACAGCAATGCTTGGTTTTTGAGGGAGATGTCACTGGCAGCGCCGCGTGATGAACGAACCATCTTCCTCATTGTAGGCATATGGATAACTTGCATAAGCATATTGATGTTCTCGTCGAACACGTCCAACAAGAACGGGATTTGGGATGGCATAGGTTGAAACTCCTGGTCAGCAGGCCGTGTTGAATTAAGGTCGTGCCTAAACAAGAAGGCATATCTTTCTGAAGGGTCTCTGTTGAGCTCCCGTGTCGAATGGGTACTTGCAGGAAAGTCTTCGTCTTCTGAAGACTCTTCATCTCCAGCCAACTTGTACGTGTCCATCTTGAGTCCATCGAGCTATACAGGCCAAATTAACTGCCTTGATACTGGAGCGTGATATTGAAGCCATCCTACCTCGTCACTGATGCGACTCCAGAAACCACTGGCAACGTAACGCCCTCTGTTTCCATCTTGCAACACCATACGTCCAAAATGTTGCTGGATATCTGAAGTCGTCGACGTCGACGAAGGACTAGCCGGATCCTTTCTGCTATCAGGAGAAGACACAGCCTCAGCCGAACCGCGCTGACTTGCCGCAGCATTGGCCTGATCGAGCTGCCCACTCAACTCCTTGACCAAATTTTCAAGTGTCCGCAACCTCTCCATGACCTGGTCAGTTTGAGGGCTGCTAGCAACCTGACTTCCAACATCCTGCCTTTGGTCGGTCATGCGCTCGATACGTCGCGCCCATCTCGGAGGCCGGTCATTGGACGGCACAATACAGGGGATGTTGGCTCTGCGGCAGTTTGAACATGGCGATAGTTTGTCGCAACGGACCTTGCGGCTGCGGCAAACGACGCAGCTACGGAGCTTGGCTGAGGAGGCCGTCCTCGCGTTTTTCTCGGGCTCCGAAGCCGAGCCGGGCATGGGACGGGCCGGATCGGGGGGCAAGGCCGCCATTTTGCGGGAAGGCGGGCGAATGGTACGGCGGCTTTATCAAGTGGAGAGTGTCTTGATGATTCAGGTGCTGAGATGAGAAATGGCATGGCTTCGGGCGGATGAAGGTGATGTGATGTTGGAGGTACTGGGTTATCTCAGACCATCAGGGGAGACTTAGACCTCACTATTATAAGTAGGCTCACGCCAATCACAGACGACAAGAAAACAATGAATACATCTTTCTGTGTTGCTGCAGCTGAATCTTAATAGGTTAACATTGAAACTGCCATCTCAATATCCTGTAAATAGCCTATATACGAACTTCGCAGCAGTGAAAACATGTTTCGGTGATACTGTCAGTTAGAGCCATTGTATTTGCCTGGAGATAAGCACTGTTCTTGCTTATCTCGTGCCCCGCATCCGGCGTCAGCTACACCTTCATAAAAAAGGATACAAATTCATTATTAAAACTTAGGCTATCAGTTGCCAATAGTCTCCTCTATACACGCTGAAATAAATTCATAGCCCAGACCTCTTGCCTATGTCCAGTCCTTACCAGGTAATAGAAACAATTTTGTTGTCATACTCGGGCACTCTTGAGATGAACAAGTTCTGCGCAACCCATTTCCCAGAGTCCTCCCGCGAGATGGAATACCCAATCTCCAGAGACTCCCTTTCAACTTTGGGTTTCTCGATGCCCACACGAATAGCCTTATCGGTCTCGCCATCCACTAACAAGCTCCCACGGACAATAGTAAAGTCCTCGCCGCTTTCTATCAACTTGTTCTCCATGATCTTCTTGTCCTCATGGGGGACTTTGAGAGCGATCGCATAGATAGGGTACAGCAAGAGGGGATAGTCGCGGCCAAAGTCGGACATGCCAGTGGTGCTAAAGACAGTAATGTGAGGCCTTCCCGTAGCTCCCTGGCTTCGGACTTGGTTAAGAGCATCAAGAAGAACGGCCATACCCACTCGACAACAGTTGGGATCGTCGATTGTGAGTTTATAGAGGATGGGCTTGCCGCCGATGGTAGAAAAGATCTCATCAACGATCGAGTTCTCGTTCTTGGTAATACAAGAAGCCACCACTTTGATATCGTGAGCGTTGCCTTCGACAATGCGTAGGTTGGGATAGTTGTGTGCAGGCATGAGAGCTTCGAGCTTAGAGGGTATTCGGCAGAGAGCGACGCAATGATGGCCTGCAGCGAGAGTGTGTTTAAGTGCTGAGAGACCAACACCCGTGCTGGCGCCGAAGAAAGCGACTGTCTTGGGAGACGAAGACATTGTGTTTGTGATGGGTATTATCAAGGGGAATTTACTGAGATTGTTTCACCTTTGATAACGGAATTCACTTTGTTTTTATAACTTGGTTACGTTCGCTGTATCTCAACTAGCGGCCGAAAGTTGACCGAGTCGGGCGCGAGGGGGGTCACGTGAGCTCGCTCTTTTTTCGCTTCAGCTTCCAATACTAAGAACCAAGAGCGAGTTTAACGCGCGACCACGCAGCTCCTTGGTACCTAGGTAGGTAGTTAAGAAAACGAAGGGCTGTTTATCCAGTGAAGAAGACCCAAATACCCTATCTAACACGAGGCAAGGCTGCTCTCTGACGGCAGATGCATCCACCGTGAAACAATACAAAGTCACGGTATTGTACACTATGTCTGTATGCAAGCTTCAACGGACATTTATCCCGATTTGGTTTCATCCTCCCAAAGTCCCTTTCAGCCCTAGTCCAAGAGTAAGATGACTCCATCCTGTATCGCCCCAGTTCCACCAACCAGAGCACGCAAACAATAGCTTTAGCGCTGACGGGTCCTTGATCCATATTGATAGGTACTCTAAAGTCGTTGTTCGACGATGCGACAAGTGCAAACATAATATCGCGGTCCATTTGACTTGTACATAAAGGGGAAGAAGACGACGAGGTGAAGGACCAAGAGACAAGCTCGCTATAGCAAGACAGCCTTGCTGTTCGTAGGATGCCATCCCGGCCGAAAGTGTTTAATACATAAGCACTAGTGCCTCAGATATCATGAATATTGACGGGAGACCCCTGCTTACCGACTCTTAAGTCAGATATAAATCTCCGCTCTGCTACGACGTTATCCGCAATGCTTAAAAAAGCTCAGCCAAACGGGGGGTCTACTGGGCCGATCTTTGTTGCGGAGCGTTACTTTCGCTCGTTTTACCCAATCTTGCTTGATGGACTCGCTCCTCAGCTGAGGGACTCCAATCCCCAGAGGCTGGCGCCTGGGTTTTCTCTCCTTTGGTGTTTGTTTCGTTCTCTTTACCATTCATCACCATGTCTCGCCCGACTATTGCCTCAGCGCTAGGCGTCGTCTGTCTCTTCGTAGAGCCTGTGGTCGGCTTAGCGGGATGGTGGACTTGGCCATCCAACTCTCTCACTCCTCACTTTGCGTATCAGGATCCTGGGTCTGGGGATATCCTACATAGCTCATGCAGTAGCAACGGCACAGCAGTCTTTCCGACAGAGAAGCCACACAAATTCCCCATCAAAACCCGGCCCAAGTCTGCGACGCCGCTTGCAGTGACAGGATGGTGGGACGACGAGCTGGAGACGGCAATTGTGAGTCAATCGCGCCCTACGAGACCCCAGCTTGAGATTGACATTGCAGGCGTCCATCTTCTATCAATCCGCCGACGACTCTATCGTGAACGCGTATTTCACCTGTGACCTCAAGACAGGAAACTACAAGCTCGATCCGGATGGCGACGACATTGTCTCGGATCTAACTGGGGCCCCGTCGGTACACGAAAAGACGGGGTTGGCGGTCGCAGAACTTGGCGATGCTGGTGGCTACCGACTTTATTACCACGACGAGGACGGGCTGGTGAATCTGCTGGCATACGACGACGACACAGACTGGCGATATCTTGGGCCGGTGTCGCAAAAGAAACCAGCGGGTATGTCGTTGGCCGCCGAGCAGACAAAGGGCACCAATGTGTCTGTGGCCTATCCGTACGATAGCGACAACATTGCTGTAGCATATTTTAACCAAGAGAAGAAGAAGAAATGGAGTTTAAGTAAGAGATGGCCATCAGCGGCTTAAGACGATTACTGACCAGGACACAAGCGTCTTTCCCGACACCCTTCGATAGCCCCGCGCCGACAAACATGACCGATGCTTCCGATATGCTTCTCGATTCCTCAGGAGGGGAGTCTTTTACTCTCTCATCCTTCGACCATACAGCTGCGGACCTTGGAATGGCCGCCAACGCAAAGGCCGAGCTGTCGATATTCTACATCGGCGCCGACAGCAAACTCCACCGCCTGTCGCAGACCAATGGTGCATGGAAGGAGGAAGAAAACCCGGGAGTGAAACAATGGCCCCGCGCAGATGAAAAGTCTGGTCGCTTGGCTGTTGTCTCGGCGCTGGGCTCTGACGAGATCTGGGTTTATTATCCCAGTGGAGGGAGTATTATGGAGCTGTACATGGACGAAGGTGGTACGTGGGCGGACGCCAAGAAGCCTTTGACAGAGGACGAGAATGGTGCTGCCTCGGACACTGGAGGTAAGGGTACCGATGGAGGAGACACAGACGACATTAGCGAAGAAAATAACGAGGATGAGGCTCCAGCAACGGGTATATCAACCGGTGCCAAGGCCGGTATTGGCGTCGGCGTCAGCGTGGGGGTTTTGGCTCTTGCTGGAGCAGCCTTTTTCACTCTTCGCCGGAGACACCAGACGAAGACGGCCGAGCGAAAGGAATCATCAGCAGAGCTTGGATCGCCAACCAGTTATCACGCTGTTACTGAGTTGGCGGCGGGCGACGAGCATTATAGGCCACAGGAGCTGCCGTCGAACCAGAAATACGAACTGCTGGGTGATACCGGGCACCGATGATTACCTGGGAGGGGAATTACATATACGATATTGCATATTTATGAGAATATTTATTTATTTATTTATTCATGCCCACCGCTTGGCATGACGCAGACTGATTCTTGTTGGCTATCCACTGCATTCCACTGTATTTCCCAGTTTGCGGCCCTCAATAAGCTTAAAATTCTAGGCGCTGTGCCCCACTATTCAAGGCACGTTTGCTCCGGCTTTGACATCACCATCATTGACGTAATGGTAGATGGATCTACCTTGCTGTACCTAGGTAGCTTATTTCTACCTCTACTCTCGCTCTCGCTTTCGAGATACTCCCATCCCCAAGAAACCTCCCTAGAGTCGACCGCTACCATGTCCAGCAGCATCGTCAGCAGCTTCGTGGGCGCCATTCAGGCGTCGGCGTCTGTCCTGCTCACCATCTTGTACGGTGTCATCGCAGGCCAGACCAAGCTTCTCACTGTCGAGACTGGCCGCCAGATCTCAAAGATCTGCATCAAGATGTTCCTCCCTGCTCTTCTCATCAACAATCTCGGTTCGCAGATGGAGGCGTCTAATGCAACTCTGTACCTCCCCATCCTAGGTGAGCCGCCAATTGCATCGCATCTGTCGTGTTACACGCTCTAATCAGCTTCAGCTTGGGCTCTTGTCTACAACTTCGCCTCTATGGCCGCCGGATACGCCCTCACCAAGTGCCTCAACCTGCCTAAATGGTTCACCCCAGCCATCACCTTCAACAACACCACCTCGTACCCTCTCCTCCTCATCCAGTCGCTCGGCTCAGCTGGCGTCCTCACCTCGCTCGCAAAGTCCGACGACGACAGCTCCGACGACATCATCAGCCGAGCCAAGTCGTATTTCCTCGTCTGCTCTGTCGTCTCCAACATGCTCACATTTGGCCTCGGCGGAAGTCTTCTTGGCGTCAGCGATGAGGATCCTGTCGATACTATGGATCGGGACTTGCGCGACCGGGCGGGACATGACGTTCCTGGAGAGAATGGCTCGGCTGACGAGAACGGCCAAGCCAATGAACGCACCTCTCTATTACCCGGTCCTCTGCCACGATACGCAAAGACGGCGGCTCGCGGTAGTGCACAGGCTCAACACGCTGTATGGGACAGACTGCATCCCAAGATTCAGCACGTGTTGGCGGTCACAACTCAATTCATCAGCCCGCCAGCAGTAGGCGCTTCGATTGGTATCATCCTCGGTTTTGTCCCTCCCTTCAAGAAAGCCTTCTTCTCCGAGTATGATGACGGTGGTATCTTCAACGCTTGGTTGACTGTCAGTCTCAAGAACATCGGAGAGTTGTTTGTCACGCTACAGGTCATTGTCGTCGGTATCAAGCTCGCCCACAGTCTCCGACGCATGCGCCGCGGACATGACTCGGGCAAGGTCCCCTGGACGCCGCTATTCATCATTGTCATGATTCGATTCCTCGTCTGGCCAGCGTAAGTGCAATCGCTATGCTTACATTCATTGCTCAAGTCCGTACTTAACTAACAATTGTTCAAATAGTTTGAGTATCCTCTTCATCCGAATGCTCGTCAGCAAGACCAATATCCTTGGCCAAGACCCCGTTCTTTGGTTCACCATGATGCTCATGCCAGCCGGCCCGCCCGCTATGAAGCTCATGGCCATGGCCGAGGTTGACGACGCTGACGAGGATGACAAAATGTCCATTGCAAGGGTTCTTATGGTAAGGAAGCCTTTATTCCTGGTGATCATCTCTAACAAGTACAACAGACTTCCTACGTCATCTCTCCTCTGTTGTCATTTGCTGTGGTTGCCAGTCTCAAGGCCTGTACATGAGGAACGGGTACCGCACAAGCTTATCTCTACCGAGAGCGTTTTTTCGTGTTTTTTCCTATCGAGAATGAGCCGAAGTCGAATCAATCGGCAAGATCAAGACAGAAGTGGTGTACTGACCACTACATGCTCGACAGCAATTCCCTTGCTTCCAACACCGTAAATAAAACCGATACGTGTCGAGGACAGAACTTCTCTTATGAGCAAGGGGCGTCGAATTCGCAATATTATGCCAAAGTTTGTCTTATAAACATATGTGTTACTCCTCTCAAGAGGCAACGGTCTCGTCGATAGAGATAATCATCAATAAAACAAATCATCTATAACATCATGCTCGAGTTCCCACACTTTCCCTCCATATGCTCACGCGTAGCCTTTATGCCATGACCACGCCGAGAGAACAACAGCGGTTGCCACATTCCCAGCAACTTTGCTCATCATGTTCTCATTCCCAATCCTCCAGAGCAAAACCGCATTTCCCGCTTTAAACAATGCCATAAGCCCCAACAGAGTCGTGACACTAGCTGTATCATCTCGCGCATGATGTACAATCAAAAGAACCCCCACAGACATCTCCCAAAGGCCCAGCATGTAGATAGGTCCCGAGCTTGGGTCGTCGTTTGAAACAACCGTGTGTTTGAGGCCGTTGAGCGCGTATTCCTCCTGTGGTTTTGTGAAGGCCATCAAGCTTCGCGCGATGCAAGCGAAGCCAAGAGCGTAGATGGCAAGTTTTGAAAGAGACATTGTAAGGAAGGGGTTATCAGAGTTGGATAATAGTAAAGAGGTCGGCAAGGAACTGATATATCTCTGAAGGATCTGCTTACGTAAGAATCACTGCGCCGCATGACGTGAGCAAACTATTCCATTATGCATGCATTTTGTCTATCATCCATTATCTATTACCTTGCTTCAGTCTCGAAAGCTCTAATCATTCCTACACCCACAAGCTTAAGTACATGTGTATCCTCCGTCTACCCGGATTTCTGATCCGGTCATGTACGCAGAGGCATCAGACAGCAGGAAAGTCACAGGGCCCATAAGGTCCTCTGGCGCTCCCATTCTGCCTTGGGGGATCAGGTCCGTCCATGTCTTTCCAATGGTTGGATTCTCCTTGATGATCTTCTCCGTCCTGTGCGCTGTTAGTGATAGTCTGACGAATTTGCGTTTGCAACTTACATGGCGGTCAGCATGTAGCCGGGGGAAATGCAATTGACACGAATACCGGCATGAGCCCATTCAATAGCGAGTGAAGCAGCCATGTGGCGGACAGCCGCCTTGGAGATGTTGTAGGGTCTGTTTAGAGTGTCAGTCACCAAGCTATAAGTCTCTTGTTATGGTCGAGGGTGACTTACGCCTGCGGCTGGGGAATGTTGACAATGCTTCCAGACATACTGCCAATACATACAATACTGCCAGGTGATTGGCGCCCCATAAGATGCTTGGCAACAGCGACAGCAAACATATATGTTCCATCAACGTTGACACCCCACATCTTGCGGATGCGTTCAATGGGATAGTCGATGGCGGCAATGTTCTCTGAGAAGCCAGCCGAGGTGACGAGGCCGTCGATCTTGGAGTGCTGGCTCAGGATCTCAGCTATACAAGTCTCGACAGACTCTTGGCTGGATACATCAGCGTAGTGAGCTGTGACTTTAGGGACCCTAAACAACTGTTAGAAGGTATACGTGATATCCAGCAGGCGTCAACTTACTTCTCGCTGTTGGGGTTTTCTTTCTTGAAGGCTTCTGTCAGCCGAGCGACCTGCGAGTCTGCTTCCTCCTCTGTTTATCTGTCAGTAACTACACGAAACGTTGAGTTGCGGTAACTTACTGTTCAAGTCAACAATGGCCAAGTCAGCACCGGAATAGACAATTCCCTGGCCCATGACCAGTCCAAGACCTCTCGCTCCACCCGTCATAACAATGACTTTGCCTTCAAGAGAGAGGGAAGCCAGCGTGGGCTTGGAGAATTGCCCACCCTGGCCAATCACGGGCTTGGTAGAAGGAAGCTCATGAGGCTCGGGATACTCGACTCGAACGCCGGCATCTGTACGGGAGTAGGAGCGCTCTGGGGGAACTCCGGCAGGCATTTTGAAGATTGAATTGATTCAATTGAATGGTATGATTGGTTAAGTAAATGATCAACTGATGGCCAGGACTAGAGGACTGAATGACGGGTTAGAGGTTGTTCTTTATTTCAGAGCCCAGCATCTGATGATCGCTTCTCAACTCCGGTTCCGCAGGTGCAGCATACTTTCTTCCGGGATGGATGCTGGTCAGCTGTGAGCCAGAAAGCCCCATGATCGAAACAACATCATCTATTTTTGTTGATCTAGAAGCATGGCAACCATGTGCATCGCAAACAATTGCTGGGTTACAAGGGAGTCGACATGTTGTGAAGGAATAAGCTGATTGGCACGGGTAAAGTGGCGGTCAGGTCCGAAAGAGGCTGACAGAAAAGAGGCAGCCTTGTTAATATGCAGAGATTTCTGTCAGATTCTGGCTGAGAATGAGGTGATACGATTGTTCGAGTCCACGTGTCTTGAGGAAATCTCCACCGTTTTTCACGTCCCGTTACTCTGGATCAGATCATGGTCTAAATAGCCTGATTGCCGTAACAGCCGGGCCTACCACGTTTGTTGATCGTCTTCACTTGACAGGGGTCAGATCTACTCGTACAAATTATCAGCTGTCACTAGAGATTTCCACCTGTGGAGAGGTCATGGCTATAACCTGTCAAATCAGCTTGGCGAGACAATAAAGCTTGCTATGCGTTTCCATGAGCAATCAAGTATGCCAGCTCTATCACATGACTGCATCCAGCACGTTACCTTGTCTGCCAATGCTGGACACGTAATATCTCTGCACCGCCATCGGAAGCGCCGCAATAAGATTGCAACGTTGGTATGTGGTTCTTACGAGCCCCCAATCCCGATAGCTGAACCACTTGAAAGTATTGGAGATAATAAGGGCCAAGATAAACATGTTCAACCACCTTTTGAAAGAGGGTGCAAGGCCAGTTTCGGAGAATGAGCATTTGACTGTAGTAGTCTTGATGCACCGTGATATCCTACAATAAACCGACTAAGGACAAGCTGATATACAAAAATTGGTTTCATTTCATGTATTTATGATCGATCAAAAGCTTCTGATGTTTCATCGCGGCTCATCCAAATCTGTACTATTCCTTGAGTCGTTGAAGAGTAGCCCTCTTTAATAAGCCGCTTGGTGGCTGTAGTGATATTTCGAACCGCTCCTATAATTCTCAATCTTACTATTATTTTGCTCTTAAATACGACCAAAGTTAATATTTGCTAGAAGTTTGGCTAGAAGTTTGGCCACTATACGAGCGTTGAGCTTGTCGACTCCGGCGCTTCAAATATGCAAGTATATCTGGGCTGCTATACTTTATTTAACCCATGACTCATCTTACTGCCTGTAAGTTAACATGAGCCAGTGTTCAAAGTCCAAGTAGACCCAACATTTGTATGGGTGAACAGTGACCATTACTCTTTTGCCCTCCTCTCAGCCTCTTCCTTCACCTCGGCATTGAATGATTCAAAAATCTGCTGCGCGGTCTTTCCTAAATACCAGTTTGGCCACCATAGAAACGCAATCAAACCCTTGTAGGTCTCCTCCTGCCTGAACGTGGTACGACCCGGTGTCTTTGTACTAGGCATCCAGCTAAACCCGTGCTGACCTTGAAACAGTGGCCATATGCCCCCTTGCCATGCAAATTCGCCGGGCGTATTCTTCTGTAGGCTGGTCAGCGTTGCCCAGAGTTTTGCAAAGACTACTGACGAATAGCGTTGCTGTGAACTTCAGATGCTTAATTTGTAAATTGAGCTTGTCTTCAGGAACAAGATCATCCTTCTTTTTCGAAGAGACTACGGGTTCGATGTACCAAGTGCTCCATTGTTTGTATCGAGGAAAGTCAAGGAAATGCAATACTGTTAGCTGTTTGAACCAAATATTCGATAATGAAAACCCACAACTGCTTTGACTGTCTCGAGCGGAGCGTCGATTTCGGCCTCAGCGATGATGGTTACGCTTTGACCCATTTTGAAGGTAGTTTAGTGAAAGTTGAAACAAGTGACGCCAAGATCTGTTCCAACTTAAGATACCCAAGTTGACTGGCAAGACCGGGAAGGCCTCTTATAAGTGAGGTGCCCTGGGACTGCCAGTGGATAAGCGGATTAGTAAGACACAACGTCACTCGGAGACGATTTTCCCAAAGTAGTAAAAGCCCCCGAACGATTCTCCATCCAATTTAGAGGTAAGAGGTACGATATGTATCATAGAGACTACTCGTATATAATTTAGCTCTGGTTTAATTCCCGTCTCCTTATGCTTGTTATTTAAATGTGGAGCAAGATTGCGTGAGAGGGGCACAAACTCTGTCTTACAATCAAGACACTACATAACTCACACTTTTCACCAACGCATCTCCCATGGCACCCTCTGAGCTCACACCCGAGCTCTCGCAGCTCTTCCAGAGCATCGAAGCCAACTTCAAAAACACTCAACTCGGCGACCAACGCTGGTATCTCCTTGTCATCGCCTGTCTCTCCGCCAGCCCCGACCCCGAAGCCGCAGCAGCCCTCTACCAGTATCTGACTAGCCAAAGTGCTTACCAAACCAGCCAAACTCGTCAGGCTCTCGTACAGCGCCTCCGAGAAGCTCTCGTCAAAGTCACCATTCTCGTTGGCGTTTGCAAGCCCCTCGAGGCTATCCTAGCCATCGGCAAAATCGAAAAGCCCGAGGATCGCGATTTCAGCAGCACGCGCGAGGGATGGCAAGCCGACGAAGCAAGCCACGAGCGCGGCGTGGACTGGTTCAAGAAGATTTACACGCGCAATGCAGGGGATACACTGGGATTATTTGACGCGCACAAGGACTTTGCATGGATCTCGACAGAGATCACCTACGGACTCTTTCTGTCGGATCGCAAGCTGCTAGACGATGTCGATACACAGCTCGTTGTACTGCCGGCAATTATGAGTCAGAATCTGCCGCTGGAGACGCGTTGGCATATTCGCGGGACGAGAAGGATCGGTGTGTCGAAAGAGGATGTTCAGGTGGTTTGGGATAGTATCAAGGCTGTTTCAGCGTTCTTTGGGATTGCGTTGAACAAGGTACCGACCGTAGAGGAGGTTGAACCTGATGTGTAGGGGAATGAACCATCGGCCGGGAGAGAGGTTACAGACCGGCATAGATCGGGATCAACATGTCACTGAAGGGGGCATGGTATCATAGAGTCAATCTACTAAACCCGTCTCATCTACAGCGCCATCGGTGGTGTGTGTGGGCGATACCAAACGGCTGCTATCGATCTGTCATAAGCCAACGGCGCAAATGGGACCAGAGATGGCCTCAGGTGGTGGTTATGAGGGTTTCGCACAGAGCCAGCCGCCTTTCTCAGCGGAGCCTTTCCAGTTCCAGGGCTTCTCTGGACAATTCATGCAACAGCCGTCCCAGAGCCCGAGTACCTATACCGGACAGCGTGGGAATTGGATGGGACTGAAGCGATGTTTCGAAGCCTAGAAGCAACTGGCGAACAGCCTTACGCGGAAACATCCACAATGTATTGATACGTCTGGTTGGGGGAATTTAGGGTCGTTCAACCCTTTTCAGAATCTGGGTCAGTACGGCGCTTGATCAGCGGATTGTGGGCTGCTTTATTTGGTGTTGAGGTCTCGGTAGAATGTCTTTTGTTTACTGGTTATTGATTTGTAAAACGAGGTGATAAAATAGTGAATACAAAAGAAGGATTGTATAAATGCTACAGGGAGGAGCGTTTACTGCATTCTATGACTGAGAATACGTACCAGAGTCAGAACTACCTATCTTAGCTATTGTGACTTAATATTTGCTCAGTCTGCATTATACGGAAAAGTTAGGGATCAGTAGGACGTCTTCCTAGTTTACTCAATTTCCACTTTCCAATGCTGGCAGCCCATTGAACTCACAGGAAAAAGAAGGGCGAGGTGGCCGTTAAGGTTATACTATTCTTAATCAAGCCCTGATTTATAGACCTTTGATAACTTATAAGGTTTTCATCTTATAAATAAGGTTAGCAGATGTCTTAAAGTCTCACTTAAAATATAGGTAAGATAAAAAAAAAAGAAGCCTTAAACCAGACGATTAAAGATAGCATTCAGAGTCGTTTTCTATGCAGGGTACATTAACATTGTAAATCTCCAATGGTCATATAAGTTCATAGTTGAATAGTGAGGCAGCATGAGACATGTACGGTCTATACATCTGACATAAAATATATAACGCCTATATCGAGTTGTGGTGGTGATGTTACCATGTACTGCCAATGGTTGGTTGTTTCCTAATGACTAATCATACAATTCCAGAACTCTGTCCCAAACAAATGAGCCCGGCACGTGACGCTGCGGAAGGCCCGCTGGAAGTACCTTGTGGGGTACGTGCTACAGGAGGTACTTGGCCGTGGGAGGGTCACTAGAGAGAGCTTAGTGCACGCTTGTGCACGCGTGTCATTCTCCGCTTATGCAGGGGCACAAGATGTTGTGAGCGATTTCTTGGATGAATAAAACTTTTATGCCAAGTGCTATCACGATCACGATGGGTCTCTACACTTGGTGGCAAAGCATTGATGGTGTAGATGGGATAATTGATTGTGTAACTTTCGTGATATCATTGTGTGTTGAGCCAGCAACATCAGGTCTATTCTATGCACTTGTCTATTCATATTCAAGCTCCCGGCAGAGCCTTGTTAGCAAATCCTATGCGAGACTTTTCTCCGTCAAACACCACAAAAGCAGCCTTGAGAGCAATGTCTCCAAAAATGTTAATATTCGTGCCAGAACTCGACTGCAGTCCGCCAAAGCATGTGCCCGCTCCCTGATCGCCTTGGGAAGTTCCGTTGGCAGCGGCAGCACCAGCACCAGCACCAGCGCCGTCACCTCTCTTAGCTCTTCTTTGCGTTCCACTTGGCTCAGGTCCCTGGACAGGAGCAAAGTTCATGAATGACCCCGGGATGGTGATTCCGGAGTTACCAATGTTGAAGGTAAAGTCGGGCATCTCAGCGTCGCAAGGAAAGACAAAACCACCAGCTGCCTGGTTGAACTGAGCTCCCTTGACCTGCTCATAATACGCCTCATTGACCTCGTCAGGCAGGAAAAGGAGTGAGGTTCCCGTGTCAGCAATGGCCGTGATGGCTGCGTCCTGGCTCTTCCCCTTTCCAACGGCAAATCCCGATGATGTAAAAGTCCAGAGTCCAGTGGATGCGTCGACGGCGGTGTAGGCAATCTTGCCTTTGAATGCTGTTTTGTCGATGAAGCCAAAGTTGTATGTACCAGGAGCATTGTGCTGCAAGTCTGCCGTGAACAATCCAGTGCCATGTCTGGCATTCGCTGTAGCAAAGAATGTCTTTTGCTTTTCTGGCTTTACTGTGTTGATAGCGCTGAATGCCAAACCTACAAGTCCGTCCAAGTTCTGCTGCTGAACAAAAGACTGGCTCACTTCATCGGCAACTTGCACGGCTTGCCCGTCAACTGAAAGACCTCCGACAGACACCGTATCGTGCACAACGTGGCCAGCAGCAGCAGACCCATCGCCGTACTGGATCTGAAATGTCGCACCACGTAGCTCTTTCGAAGTGTTGGATCTTGCGGCAACATATTGAGTCTGGCCACCGCCCGCGGCAGCTGCTTTATCACCATACACCCAGAGATCCGAAGATCCTGTGTCAAAATCCATCTGGAACTTCTTGGGCGGGTTGCCGATCTGAATGGGTGTCAACCACTCAGCATCATTGTCGATGGGTTGGTTGGCAGCACTGCCCGTAGCATCACGACGAGCATGTGCAGAGGCGGCGAGGGATTTGGGTAGGGTGATACGGTGTTTGCGATAGGCTTTTAAGAGGGCAGAGATGCCATCGCGTTTGTACACGGGGTTCCTGACTTGTTGGACTGAGTATTCGCTTGGTGGTGAGGTGGTCGGACGGCCAGCGACCAGACTAAGAGATGCGAGCCCGCTCGTGAGTAGTGAAAGGAACTTCATTATAAATGATAGTGATGGCAACAGAACAAGGAATGGAGAAGTGAAGGAAAGTAGAAGAATGAACAAAGCAGAACGTGGGTGGTATACTGAGCTGGCTGACTGACTGACTCTTGGCGAAGAGATCTACTGTTTATGTATCCGCCAGTCCCAACAGTCGATGGACTCTTCACTCCGCATCTCGGAAACCGGCTCCATATTGAAACAGTAGCTCGACGATAGGGACTAGTTTTTGCAAGCTCAGGAACGCGTCAACAACTCCTCAGCCCATCCTCAAACCTGTCAGAAGCGCCCCCCCGAGGACCGGTTTTGCAAACTCCACATCGCCCTCCGTGGGTCTTCACACCAGCCGACTCGACAATGTCGCTAGAGTATGTGGCGATGAATCGTTATGTGGGCGGCTAGTGCTATGCGTCAGATGGCGTCTATTGGTGGAGGTTGACACGCGGCCAGGGCTGCTTGGGACAGTCAAAACCATTCGTGCTGTGGCTTCGGTTTCAAGTGAGCCGATAACCGAAGAGGCCTCTCTGGATAGGCAGTAAAACAATTGAGGATATCACCGATATTGCACTTCATTCTCACGTATCTAGAGAGTCTGAAGAATCAGTAGACACCACAAAGGCGATGGCTCAACGTCACTTGTAAAAATGTTTCGATTCTCCACTGAAGACACTTTAGAGTGCCATGCCTTAGCGTCTGTTAGTTCGCGTGTGTGAAATATGGGTAGCAAGGCCCAGTACATGTTCTCTACTTCTCGCCGTACTTCTCGCAACTACAATACAATTCTGCGTCCCAGCAGCAATTGGTGTCTTCAATTAACAATCTCCACCAATAATGCAGAAAGGCAAGTTCTCAGACAGACGATACGATCTTTGCGTCAGAATGGACCGGGGACAAGTAGAAAATGCCAGATGATGGGCTAGTTGAAACAGCATAGATTTGACCAGGGGGGTGTCTTGTCGAGCTGGATAGCCAAACTTTCGCCAAATTGTCATATAGTTAAAGCATATTAGTGCTGTATTATCACAATGTACAAACCGTTATTGCTTCAGATGGTGCCGTCTTTTCCATTCATTCACTCATCCACCCAGCTTCCTTTGGTGATCCAATTGACACTTTTTTCGCCAGAAGACACCCAAAGTGGAGTTGGACAGTAAGAGTCGAGCGATAGCACGGAGGAATCAATCACGAGTTTGGCTGTCTCCACAGTAGATACTTGTCTCTTACATCCTCCGACATCTGGTCCCGTATATCTTGATATCTCATCGCGAGCACACTCAGCAATCATGACTTCGTGGTTCGGACAAGAGACATGCCGTCAAGCTTTCGACAATAAGCCTACTCCGTTGATCAGTTTTGGCCGCCCGTTTCCCGAAGCTTGCCGGAAGCAGATTCTGGAGAGGTTCCAAAGCTCACGAGTGTACATCATAGCCTCTCGATCACTTTCACAGAATACTTCGCATCTCAACGACCTCAAATCAGCACTCGGTGACCGCGTCGTAGGCGTACATATCGGCATCTCACCACACACGCCCATCGTGGAAATCGCCGATATCCTTGCCCAAGTCAAGCCTCTCAACATCGACTGTCTCGTGACTCTCGGCGCCGGGAGCATCACGGACGGAGCCAAACTTGTACGCTTCGCGCTGGCCAATGATGCCTGGACTCAAGACGACCTCGACACGCTCTGGGGCGGTAAATCTCACAACCCTCGTCAGCGCGCGACGCTGCACGAGCCGACAATTCCGCTGATATGCATACCGACTTCTCTATCCGGCGGCGAGTATCAAGCTATCGCTGGTGCCACAGACGCAAAGAGCAAGGCCAAGCTTGGGTTTGAGCCAAATCGTGATCCAGACTTGGTCATCCAAGATCCGGACTTGACCACGACGACGCCTCAGAAAGTCTGGCTCAGCACTGGCGTTCGATCTGTAGACCATTGTGTTGAAACGCTCTGCTCGTTGCAGAGCAATGACGACGGAGATGAGTGGGCTGCAAGAGGCTTGGAGAAGCTGATATCCGGGCTTATACGCTGCAAACACGACGCCAAAGATCTGGAAGCCCGCCACCTCTGTCAGCTTGGTGTTGTAGAAGCTATGCGCGCCGTGTCATCGGGCGTGCCTCTGGGTGCCAGTCACGCTATAGGACATCAATTAGGGCCGCTAGGTGTTGGGCACGGCGAAACAAGCTGTGTACTTTTGCCGGCGGTTTGTAAGTACAACGCAGACAAGGGTGCCAATATCGATCGGCAGAAGCGCACGGTTGAGATTCTCTTGAAGCAGGACGCGGTCAAATCTGTGCTGGATGCCAAGAAGGTATCAGGAGAGGCCATGGACTTGGGTGGTATCCTTGATCTGCTCATCCGTGAGCTGGACATGCCACGCACGCTCAAGGACGTTGGGGTAACGCCCGAGAAGCTGCCTGGCCTTGCTGCCAACAGCTTGAAAGATATCTGGATCAAGACTAACGCGTATCCAATCACAAAGACAGAAGAGGTCATGGATATTTTGAAGTCTGCCAGTGGATAATGGCCTGACAGCAGCAGTGGACAGGCTCACCGCTGCCAAGATATGTTTGAATACGAAGTCGGCAATTCGTTTATTAAGCTTTGAGAAACCCTGGTAGCTTTAGCAATAACCCATTGATACCTGATCTATTATCTCGCAGATATCAGCTTCCTATTCTGATGAAGGACGCGATTGCATAAACAACACAATTTCAACTTCAACTAGATTACGTCTCTTCTGCCGAGGTTTCAATGCTGGGACCATCGGGAATACATCTCATGATAGAAATAATTACATATTAATATTGCTTTGCCGCAACCCAGTCCAACATCTGAACCGTGATGACTCCACTCACAGGGTCCTTGAGGATCTTGCCGTGTTTTAAGATGTAATCACCTCTACTACTATTGGCTCAGCCCGGATATTCTTATACCAACCCTGCCTTTCCCCTACATCTTGCGTCGGCACGGCCGCGTTTATGTACTGATCTCCGAGCACTACCATCCTCTTCCGGTACTCGTCCGTCTGCCTCGGTAGTAACCTCTTGGCTTTCAGAGAATCATCAGGATATCGTTCAGATCAGCGAGGAACATAAATACAGTCAGTCAAGGCCCTAGCCACGACCATTAGCTTCACCTTGACGACAGTCTCTGTTATCCTTTTGCCCACAATGCTCTTTAACTTCGTCTTTTTCTGTTCCGCAGCACTGGCTGTGAGCGCTAGTAATGACTGGCAAGCCCCAAGCTCATCTGATCGTAAGTGCACCGTCCAATTCACCTTAATAACAGCTAACAACAACTAGGCCGAAGCCCCTGTCCCATGCTGAACTCTCTGGCTAATCATGGATATCTTCCTCGTAATGGTCTCAACATCTCTCTGGACGAATTGATCGTCGCATTCGCAGATGCTCTTAACCTGGACCCAGCCGCTACAACCCTAGTGGGAACAAAGGCTTTGACCACAGGAAATAACGTCACCTTTAACCTGGATGATCTGAAAGAGCATGGCGGTAAGAGACTTGATAGAAAAGAATTAATGCAAAAGCTAATTCTGCTAGTTTTGGAACATGATGGCAGTCTGAGCCGCAATGATATCTACTTTGGCGACAACCACAGCTTCAACGAGACCATCTGGGGGCAAACAGCAGCACATTTCACGGAGCCTACCATCTCCATCCAGACTGCCGCCAAGGCTCGCAAAGATCGACTGGCAGCCGCTGCTGCAGTCAACCCAGAGTTCTCGCTTCCTCCCGACCTTGTCCAGATCAGCTTTATTGAGACGGCGCTGTACCTGTCGGTTTTCGGGAACCTGAAGGACGGAAACGCGAAGACTGAATGGGTCAAGGTATTGTTTGGTAAGTTTGATCTGCTGGATAGCTTTAGGTGGTACTGACATCGTCACAGAGCAAGAGCGAGTGCCTTTCGATGAAGGTTTCACTAGGTCAGAGACTATGATCACCGCTGCTGGTCTTCTTGGAATGGTGGGCAAGTTGACTGCTTTGAGTGCCTAAGCATGGATCCAGATACAGATGGCCTGATAGTGATGTACGAATATCAAGAATTGGTTTCGCAGAATTCTACTCTTCTCAGCCTCGACAAAAATTTTGACAATCTATTGTAAGGCCTAGCAATCTCATTGCCGTGAGATATCCAGCTGGTCCCACGCTTACAATTGTTCGACTGTTTTTGATACAATCTTCTATCGCATGTTGAGAGGAATCGGAGAAAGCCAATCATTCCTTGTCACCTAAAATGTCCTGCCCAATCGCTATCCGCATGTTCTCTACAACTTCATCTATATCGATAGCAATCTGCAACAATGTAAAGGCGTGGCGGCAAAATGACGGCCTGAGTCAACACTCCCTGCTCTAGACGGGTTTGCATGATGTAGGCATCGAGTTACAATGCATAAAATATGGACTAAAACGTGCTCTTTATCATTACAGAAACAGCGTTTATCGTGTCATAATCTATGTAATTCATGCGTTTGTGCCTTTTCACAGGCTAGAGTACGGCTATATAAGGAGGTCAACTCTAGCCCAGGCTGTTCATGCCACGTTCTCCTGACACTGAAATTTGGACAATCCCGTGAATCAAAATCCATAATGTCTCTTCTTGGCTTGCCCTTCCAAATTCGGTCTGAAATCTTTCGCCGAGTCATAGCAATTCCAACACCCCCACCGACCACCCCTACAAAGAGCCAGCATGGGGGATACGGACTACCAGTTGGCTCAGGAACCTGGCAGCTACCTCTGCATAACCCGGCAATCCATCTTCACCGCGTCAATAAGTAAATTCATGACGCGGTGAAGGATTTTGTTAAACGTCTGCCCACCACTTACCATGTCGACACCATGTGGACAACCTGGAACCTCTCCAAGTTTCCAACAGGGCAGTATATTGACTCGGTCACTGCTACACTGCGCATCTTTGATCCGACTGATGACCTTGATCCGCTCTTCCGTGAGAGAATGAGGTTCAGGTGTGGATGCGGAGGACCTGAGCCTGTGGTTTGGACTTTCTATAAACTCTTCGTTTGTTTAGTGACAAGGGGACCGGGATACCATTCACGATAGTCTTGTCTTCGCAACTCACGAGATCCATCGCCGGGGCCTGTACCCTAAAATCCCCGAAGACACCTCTAAAGCACCCGAGCAACGACTCGCCCTATACACCGTCGACCATCTCGATACTGTCCTTAGACTCAGCCCTATTACTCTCCACTACGACAAAGTCTTTTATGAGCAATTAGCCCAGAGGTTGGTGGTTCACATCAACAGCGAGCATTACAAGACATTCGACATGGATGCATTGATTGAGGAAGATTGGACGAACGCTTGGGATGTTCCGCCTCAACCTGGCCATCCACGCCGGGAGAGGTTTTTGAAATGGCGAGAATGGGTTATCAAGAGGCGTGCGAGGATGAAGCAGGGTTTTGCTATGAAAAGGGCCGACCCTTGATAAGTTACGGAGCATTCTGAATCTGAAATGATTGGGGACTGGCCTCAAGTTTGACTGATCAGGGCCAGAACACCTAGAACTACATATCACATCATCCATGAGAGACCCCCATTATATATCCCAATAAAGAAAATTCCACATCTACACAGGAACCATCAACGGGTACGTGCGGTTCAATATGGAGATCATTTCTTGTTTGGTATCGGAGTTAAGGGTCATCATCAAAGTAACCAGATGACGTATTCGAGATATTGGGTCCGCCAACGTTGTATAAGAACACCAGCCAGAGTCCATCTTTTCTTATCACCTTTCAACTATCCAAATATTCCCAACAATGGCACCCTCAGGTTTGGCAATCATCATCGGAGCTGGCCCTACATCCGGAAGAGGCATCGCTCGAGTACTCGCCCGTCCTGACGCCGGCAACCTCGCCGTGGCTCTCTTGGCCCGCAACGCCGACAATCTCAACAGTCTCCGCGACTCACTTCGCAAGGAAACAAACGGAATTCTGCACTCGTTCCCTACAGACACCCAGCCCGACAACCTCCGCACGACATTCAAGGACATTGCCTGCCATGCTGACTTCAAGGACCTCAACCTGAAGCTGGCTATCTACCACGTCAAGCATGCCAGCAAGAAGCCCTTTCTTGAGGAGACTGCTGAGGCTTTCAACGACAGCATGCAGACCTACACCACCGGCGCTGTCATCTTTGCCCAAGAGGCTCTGAAGCTCATATACGAGCAGAACGGAGGCCAGACACTTCTGTCCGAGACCAATAGCAAAAAGAAGGGTACCATCATCTTCACGGGTACACTCGGCGCTATGCGTACCAACACCGGGTTCGCCGCCTACGGAGCGACCCGCGCTTCGGCCAGAATGGTGGCACAGGCCATTGCCAAGGAGCACAGCAAGTATGGAGTTCAGTGCGTGCACGCTATAGCCAACGGCAGGATCACGGATGAGGACACCGAGGAGACAAGAACTGGCAAGCATATGAGGGCTGAGGATGTGGGAGAGACGTACTTGTGGTTGTCGCAGCAGCCCAGCTCGCTTTGGGTCCATGAGCTGGACTTGAGGCCGGCGCAGGAGTCTTTTTAAGCAATGATAGCATAAACCCACGAGGAAAAATGTAAGCAAATTTGTAATAGGCCGTAATGGTCGATGGATGGTCGAATAGTAGACTTGTGCGGTAGCTGGGTGACGCGAAGAAACGTATTAGCGCATGATGGGCTTACTTCACCATAGCAAGGCATACGGTCAGTGTGCAGAAATAACATTGAGCCATCACGCTACCTAGGCACATATCTAATACATTTCCAAACCACCACTCGCAGATAGAGCTTGTCCTGTAACCCATCTGCTCTCCTCCGCAGCCAACCATGCAACAATCTGCGCCACGTCGTCCACCTCGCCCAATCTATTACCCGCAGGTGTCCGGCTCTTCTGTTTCTCGACAATCTCCTTTGGAATGTTATCCAGCAGATCGCTCTGCACAGGCCCTGGGTTCACAGCATTGGCGGTGTGTCCCTCCACGCCTAGTTCAGCCGCCCAGGAGCGCGTCAAACCCTCGAGGGCAGCCTTGGAAGCACAGTACAGAGACAGGTTCTTGAAGCCGCAGCGCGCGCCTACGGACGCGATGTTGATGATGCGACCACCGCCTGAAGAGGGAAGGTAGGGCTTGACAGCTTGGAGGAGAAGAAGTGGCGCGCGGACATTGAGATAGAAGATGGAGTCAAAGTCGGATGCTGTGATGTCTGTATGAGGCTTTACAATTTCCATACCGGCGTTGTTGACCAAGATATCGATCTGAGGCCCGAATGTAGATATGGCCTGGTGAACTATCTCGGCAGGGGAATCTGGGTCTCTGAGATCTGCCTTGACGCCGATGCATTGTGAAGGAGGATCCAGGGATGCAATCTTTTCTGACAGATCTTTGACAAGATTCTTGCTGGTAGAAGACGTATATGTTGCGATGACCTACCCTGAGTTAGCTATCAATGAACTGAAGTGGGTGGAAGTGAAGGATCACTAACTCTCGCTCCTCTTCTTGCCAGTTCCAAGGCAAAACCTGCACCAAGACCTCGAGATGCACCTGTAACGAGAGCGACTTTGCCTTGAAGAGTCTGAGAGCTGCGTTCCGACTCCATGGTTGTGTACTTTGCAGTCGATGTATTGTGCCCAGATGGTGTATAGGTTGACAAGAAAATAAGTACTTGCAATAAGTTTAGGCAGTGAAGCCTCCTTATATCTTCAACAGCGGCCGTCATTCTCACCCCTTGGTCCACTGATGCGTAATCATAGCATTTCGGCGTTAACAAGGACCCCGGCCTTCACGAAAAATATACACGCTACTACAGCTTAGACAGTGGTAGAACCTGAAGATCATCTCTACCCAAGTCCCTGATACTCTTCTTCCCAACATTCGCTAGCATATTATCCGTATCCGCCAGCAAGCACTTGAGTACATGCTCGACGCCCTGTTGTCCGCCTGCAGCAAGTCCATATGCATACGGTCGTCCAATACACACAGCCTTTGCACCGAGTGCCAATGCCTTGAGCACATCTGACCCTGTCCTGATGCCGCTGTCGAAGATGACGGTCAAGCCAGATGTCTTGACCTTTTCGTCAGCTGCAACCTCCGCCAGAGCGTCCAGCGAAGCTATCGCGCCGTCGAGTTGCCGGCCGCCGTGATTGGAGACGATGATGCCGTCGACTCCGTGCTCAATTGCCAGATGGGCGTCCTCAACGGTCTGGATGCCTTTGAGAACAATAGCTCCATCCCACAGCTGCTTCAAAACTTTGAGATGCTCCCATTCACGGTATGTTCCCGAGTTTACCACATCGATCCAAGCTTTCGACTTGGCCATGGTCTTTGCATTGGCGAGAACTCGTGCAGCTCCGTAAACAGTACCGGGCCGTCTCATGATTGACCACAGCTCGGATAATTTCTCACTATAGCCTCGTGGGTCATTCTTTTTCATTTCATCGTAGAGCCTGTTGAAGACGGGATCTGAGAAGCCAATCTGACAGCCGTCACCCCAGATGAAAGGCAGGTAAGAGGTGTCAAGGTCAGTTGGTCTCCAGCCAAGACTGAAAGTATCCAGCGTAACGACTAGAACCTTGTAGCCCGACGCCTTTGCTCGGCCGAGGAGACTGGCAGTTATCTCTTCGTACTGCGGTTTGGGCCAGTAGAGCTGGAACCAACGGTCACCATCAGCGTTGGCTTGGGCGGCCTGCTCAATGGTCCGGGTTGCAGCAGTGGACAAGATCATTGGCACCCCCACGTTATGGCATGCCCTTGCAGTGGCCTCTTCGGCATCAGGATGCAAGATGTTCTGAACGCCAACGGGGGCTACCAGGAGTGGACTCTTGTACTTTGTGCCAAACAGCTCCACGTCTAGGTCGCGTCTCGTGACGTCAACTAGAAAGCGAGGTCTGAGTCGGTATCGATTGAAAGCCTCACTGTTGGCCTTTGCCGTAGCTGAGCTACTCGCTGAGCCGTAGACATAGCCAATGTTTGCAGCTGGGATCCTTTCTCTGGCCAGAGACTCCCATTGCGCGGGGTTTGTCGAGAAGAGGGGAGGTCGGAAGGACTGGTAGATGTCGCGTTGGAAAGAAGAGAAGCTGGTCGGGTCCGGGAGCGTGTATGGTTGATTCAACCGTTTGGGATCTATCTCGTGGGCCATATTAACGTAATTGTCACCTTTTGGTTATGGAGAAGCCAGAAATAGCAACATTCTAAGATGAACGCGTCTAGGGAGGGATGGTCTTGTCCTCGGGTGGAGTGCCGAGGCTATACCCCCACAGCTTGGCGCCGCTATTGCCATAGAATACGTCACGATCTCCGCGGGGGGTTCATTTTGTTTTTCCTCCCTCTGCATTTGAAGATCTTTTACGCTTCTATATCGGATATCACAGCTATCAACAATCATTGGCCTGCTAGAACGCTGTTGTGTGGGGAAGTCTTGGCTGTGCGGGTGGTCAGCTCTTTAATCTTGGTTTATTAAACTCGGCCCTAGGCATAGACTATATCGTATTCTCCAACTCGCATGCTTAGTAGCCGTGATCTAAAGATCAATGGAGAAAATCAGAGCGGAAGCAACGGATGAGGGTGGGTTGATAATGACCCTATACCGTAGTTAGTTACATGCCTTGCCCTTGTCTGTTAAGCGTTATCCCACTCTTGGGACCGGTCGGTGAGGACGAGCCTGATCTGATTTAAAAGGTCGTTGCAGCCGTCAACCTTTGGACGGACAGAGTACACCACTGTAAGCATTTCAAATTCATCGTCCCAACATGACAGAACGACCAAAATTCGATATACCGAGCGGTCATGCAGCCAAAGTCAGCATCATCGATAGTACGGTGCGCGTCTCTAACTTTCAAGCATCTTGGCTTCTCGAACCGCCAATCGAAGGATTTGATACACTGGCTCCTATGACTACCTGGTCTTTCTTGGTAGAGAGCAGCACTGGTAAGAAGGCGCTCTTTGACTTGGGAATACCCAAAAACCCACTCGACAACTACGCTCCCATAGTTGTTCAGTCGATAAAAAACGGCACTTGGAAGGTCGAAGTAAAGGACAATGTTGCGGATATCCTCAAGGCCAACAACATCCAGCCTGATGAAATTAACAGTGTCGTCTGGAGGTATGTGCAATGGTACAGATTGAAGCCGGCACGGCTAACTGTGACCAGCCACCACCATTTTGATCACATAGGAGATATAACAACCTTCCCGGGATCAACGGAACTGGTCGTTGGACCGGGGTTCAAGGATGCTTTCTGTCCAGGATACCCCGCAAGAGAGGACTCCCCTCTGCGTGAAGCGGACTTTCGGTGAGCCTCAGCAGCGATTTTGTTTTGATACTAGTGGCTAACATGCTCGGTAGAGGTCGCAACCTCAGGGAGATTGATTTCAGAGCTACCTCTCTGAACGTCGGACCGTTCCCAGCTGTCGACTTCTTCGGCGACGGCTCCTTCTATCTGATCGACACCCCCGGCCATGCTGTCGGCCATGTTGCTGGTCTAGCCCGCACGACGACTGGCCCTGACACTTTTATCCTCATGGCCGGAGACCTTTGTCACCACGGCGCTGAACTACGCCCATCGCCCTATCTCCCGTTCCCTAAGAGTTTCTCCGATTACCTGTCGCTGTCTGATTCGCTCCGCCTCCGCCTTTCCCGCTGTCCCGGAAGCGAAGTGTTGGAGAATATCAACATGAAGCGTGGACGTTCAGCAACAGAGCCTTTCTTTGATCCGGCCATGGGACTTGACAAAAAACAGGCTTTACACACTATCAAACAAGTTCAGAAAGCGGATGCGTGGGATAACATCTTTTGTGTGTTTGCACATGATATGAGTGTTTTGGGCATCATTGATACGTTTCCTAAAGGTGCGAACGATTGGAAAGCAAAGGGATGGCGGGAGAAGACGCTTTGGAGGTTTCTCGGTGATTTGGAGGCTGCCATTCCTTCTGGATAAAGTAGCTAACACGTAAAGCAAACAATACTTCCTCACGTTGCCGTGGACTGGAACTCAGTAGAGCCACCCAGTGTCGTGGGTGCGGGTGTTTGAGATGTTGGAATGGAGCCATAGTCATCAAACAATTCGGCCGCGTGGCCTAATGGCTAAGGCGCTAGATTTCGGCTCCAAGCAAACACGAACTCTCTAGAGATTCCAGGTTCGACTCCTGGCGTGGTCGTCTCTTTTTGCTTTTTCTTATCAAGTCTCTTGATCTCATCGTTTTTGCTATATATATTATATATCTGAATTCTTCGAAAACTCATTTGTTGGCAATCTACCCTTCTCAACTCTTTCACTTGTCAAAGACCGAATGGAAACCAGCTGATAGCGAACTCACCAATTCTCAAAGAGACTTAGTGTTTCCTTAATAACGAGCTTTGAGACCACTCAGCTTTTCTACCCAGAGCTCACATCCCTCTGAAATGGCCTTTTCAAGCGCTTCATCGATATCCGCCCCTGCAGCTGCCAAAGCCTCAGCACCGCTCCAGTGACACATCCGAATGGCGAGCATCAGAGCCGAGTCACCATTGAGATCGCGTGCATGCAAAAGGGCCTCGTCACCTGCACGGCTCAACTCACCGACCTTCTCTGGGCTCCTTGCACGTACTGCCTGGTGCAGAATGGTGTCGCCGTAGACATCTCTTGGTACGCCGTCTATCTCCAAGGTCTCGGTGACGGATGATAACTGCTCCAACAACATGTTCTGAATCTTCTTTTGCCGAAGACGTCTCGCTATGAATAGCGCCATTCTTTGGTTCTCAAAGTTTTCAGGGTGCTCGGCTAGAACCTTTTCAACCAGCGCCTCGTCTCCAGCCTTGGCTGCCACCATGATATCCTGGGGTTGGTACTTAACGTCGTGCTCGCACAGCATGTCCTTAATACGTGTCAGGTTCGCAAGTGTCGCAATTCCATACGGTGTTTCTCCCGTCTTGAGGTGCTTGGCGTTCACCTTGGCCCCATACTCAAGGAGAGTCGTTACTATCTTCTCATCCTCCTCCCGTACAGCGACGTGAAGCGGTGTCTCGCCTGATGAACTGTATCCAGAGATATCGACCATTGACCCAATCAGTAACAAGACGCTTTGATCGAAGCGTTTCCGTATAGCATTGCACAGCGCATCGGTAAAAGCAGTCAATCTCAAACTTTGCCTATCCGAACCATCGTTTTTGGCCAGTCTTTCAGCAGCCTGATCAGCTTCTATCAGCTTGGTTAGGATGGCAACGTCGGGACGGCCAGTAGCCGTCATTAGTGGAGTTCCATCAGTCCCTGGCGCGGCCAGAAAATGCACCATCTCTTCTGGCGTTGTCTGGACAATATGATCAAGTAGTAACTTTAGATTCCCAATTTGTCGAGACCTTATAGCCACGCTGACAGGAGTTTCCCTACTTGAGTCTGAAATGACTAGATTGGCATTGTTTTCCAGCGCCCAGTTCAAAAAGGCGCTGTCTGCTCGAGCAGCTGCTATATGGCAGACAGTACCTCCAGTTGTGTCTAGACCATTGATGTCGACGCCTTTTTCTAGTAATAGAGCGAGGATTGAAAGAATCTGCTGGTCGACTTCATCGGCTTGCGTTGGAGCACACTCAACGAGGGTGTGAAGAGCGCTCAATAAAGTCCCCACGTCCGTTGGGAGTCGTTTGAGCAGAAAATGGGCTACGTCCCAGTTGATGGTACTGATTGCCATGTGCAGAGGAGTTTGCCCTTCACCGTCGATATAGGAAGTGTTGGCTCCTCCATCGATAAGGCGCGTTGCTAGACGGATTGCCTCGTCACCTCCACGCTGCGCAACCAAGTAGAGTATGTTATCTGGGAGTGAGACGGTTTGAGGTGGCCAGATGTCGAGTATCATATGGGCAGCCTTGGGATTCAGACTGCCGTCAGAGAGTGCCTCAGATAAAAGAGACGTGTGAGCAAATTTACTGTCAAGTCTTTGCTGCATAATAGACTTGAACTTTCCGCCCTCTCCGGTGGCGATCCTGGGGAGCACTGCAAGAATGCTTCGTGCTGTTGAGACCGGAAGTAGCTTTTTGAAGATGGTCGTTTCAGGAAACAAGAGTGATAAGTTCAGGCATCTTCCATCTTCCTCTAACAGCCCTATCTCTTCGCAACCATAGGCTTTGGCATGTTGGAGGAGTAACTCGACACCATGCTTGAAATCGCTCGAAACAGCCAATAATAATGGAGACAATACTGTCACTGGCTGATGAGGTCTGTAAGGTGATGCCATACTAAGGTCCCCTGCAAGCCAGCTTGGGCCTCTGGCAGAGGTGCCAGCAGAAGCTCTATCTCTGTATGCCTCACCATACTTTCCGGTCAATTCATCACCCCGTAATCCAGAGAGTAGACCACCTTGTCGTCCGACTCCTTGTCCTAGAGGTGGCAATTTCGGATTATTCGAGGTCAGCAACTCAGTGGCACAATCTAGGTGCTGTTGCTTTATAGCAGCATGAAGAGGAGTCCATCCATTGTTGTCGCAAACTGCTATACAAGCTAAGCTGGCTAGTAGTATCTTGACCACTTCTGTACGGCCACGATCAACAGCATAGAGCAGCGCAGTCCAACCAAGCCGATCGACATTGTCTATGATGCTTGGGTCAGACTTGAGAAGAGCCGAGGTCCACGTCGTACTCCCGGTCTGAGCAGCTAGATGTAGAGGCCCACGCCCGTCCGGCATGGTAACATGGAAATCTACTATTCCTGAGAGCCTTGCGGCGAGACCATCCCAGTTGTTTTCGATGGCAATAAAAATTGGCGTTCGTCCATCCTCTTCACAGTTGTTCACCCCAGCACCAGCCGCAACAAGCTGTGTGACAGCTAGCTCGTTGGCGCATTCAAGAGCGAGGTGAAGAGGCGTCCGTCCACTTTCATCCGTCGATTGGCTGTATTCGGAGTGCAAAAGCATCTCAATCATCTCATCTTGGCCGTTTTCAATGGCCATGTGCAACGGTGTCCTGCGTCCCGTGGTGGCTTTAGACGCCTGCCAAGGAGCTTTACCAAAGGAATCGTCGTCCACAAGAAGCTCCGCAAGACCGGAAAGCCCATGAACAGCCGCAGCATGGAGTGGCGTCATTCCAAATGGATATTTGTACTGTCCGTCAAGGTAACGTGCTTTCCTGACCCAGAATTTGAAGTACTTTGAATCTGCTTCAAAGAAGGGGAGTAGAACGGGTGTCCAAATCTCTTTCAAACTGGTTTCTGAGAGATTCGAAGCGTACACTGGCCAGTTGCTAACCGCATGTTGGAGGAATGGCGTGTTGGTAAATACTTCTGGGTTGACGTACATATCCTCGTCGTCGAGCGCCTCTTCAACTTCTTCGGGGATTCCACCAGTAGAAACATTTTCGATGGTTAGATATCGAATACAAGCCGTGAGCAGCTCAACGTTGCCGCTGGCTTTGTCAAGGTAGAGGTCATTTTCCCGGTTCCCCTCGAGTCGAGACGACTGGAGGAACTGGTACACAGAATAGTGTGCCAACTCAACTTTGCCCGTTGTGTGAGATTCTCGGATTAGGCTTCCGCAGAGCTCAAAGACATAACTCTTCTCCCGTAGAGAATTTCTTCTGATATCATCTAGAGTATTTGTCTCGGACGTGACGGCGATGCCTTCGACCAATTCGGAGAGATCGAGAGGTGCGGAGAACATGACAAACAGTAGTATTCTCTTTGCTAATTTTCTTTCATCTTCCTCTAACTTCAGAAAAGTCTGTTCAAATGTCTTTTCGAGACTGCGAGGGAGGGCCTTGACTAGGCTTGGGGTGATAGCGGTGCGGATATGGCAGAGATGGTCGAGTTGACAGACGACCCAGACGAACCTAAGGAGAGCAAGGTATCAGTATACAAATATGAATGCAAGGGGAATACATACATTCCATCGGCCCGGTCTACCAACTCTTTGATCACCGCTTCTACCTCCGATCCACGAAATCGACGCTTGCCGAGCTGTTTACGGACCAAGCGCTCGATGTCGGGCGCAATATCTTGCGGTGTGATCTTAATCGTAAAATAGATAGAGAAGGCATCTTCAAGGTCCGTTTCCGCTCTGCTCGCTATTAGAACCTTGAAGTCGGTATCTAATTCAGACAGCGTCTCCAGAAACTCGAGGATCTCCCATCGATCAGCCATTTCATCCAAACCGTCAATGACGAGGAAGATCCTGCCAAAGTACTGTGACAGCTCGATGAATAAGTTTTGTAGGTCTCCAAGGCTGGGACGAGCTGACCGTCTTCGGTGCTTGTCGTATAACTCATCGATAGGTTTCATGAGGGTGCTCGGGTTTGGAGACTGCTTCAATAGCTGGCCTATAAAGGACCCCACGAGGCTGTTCGGCGAGAGGCTGGATGAGTTTGAGAAGCGGCAATAATGATATGCCAGTGCACTGCTCCCAGTATCAAGGATAGTTTCTTGGATCACTTGGATGATCTTTGATCTACAGCAAAGTGTTAGCTTCACCTTGGTACCAACTCTGTCGAATGATTAGACTTACACAATCACTGATTTTCCCGAACCCTCTACACCAAGATATATCAGCATTGCTTACATGTAGTCATGGTCACTTACGCGTTCCATTCAGCCAGAAAAACGCCGAACTTGGTGAAGAGAGCCACTTTGAAAATTCATCTCTCTTGATAATCCACTCCGCTGACGCCGCTTCACGTTGCTTGCACAGGTCATCGTGCTCAGTTTCCGTTGGTGTACCGAGCCACTTGATGATCATATCTTGGTGTGCAACTGTACAAGAAACGTTGAGGATCTAGGTTGCGCGATGAAGACTTGTACATACCTTGGCCAGTGTCCACCAACTTTCCAACAGCCTTTTCAACTCCCTTCTGAGATATGTCCAGAGACTCCAACTGGGTCATGATCTTTTCCATTTCACCCTGAATTGTATCGGATTGGAAACTAACATTATGTTAGCTTTTCATCTTGGCTCTATTAACCGGCAAAATAAACTGGAGATAGTAATGCTGCCTTACCTCTGCTCAAGCTGGAAGCACAAGATAAAAAAGAGCTTGTACTGCTCGATACGCCGAAGCAACTTTATCGACTGCTCCTCACGCCCACCAGCCTTGATCAACATCTCTAGGCGATTTGAAACCGATAGCTTGCGAATCAACTTATCAATTTGTTTGAGGGTGAGTTCGCTTTCATCTATGATGTTAGCAACAGCCTCCAGCTCGACGTTCTCTGAGCCGAAAGACTCGAGATGCTTCTTGACGCCCAATAAAATACCAGAGAAACTGGCAGTCTCAATGACTAGCGTCTTGGTATCGCTAGTATCCGCATTCAGTTTGGAGTTTAGTTTGTAGCCAGCAGAAATCACTGCTCCCGCGAGACTCAAGAGGCCAGCAATGCTGGCGGCGAGTGAGACTGGATCCATGGTAATGTCACGATAGAAGCAGCTGAAGAGTTGAGGTTCAGGCCGGCCGACGCTCGTGCGGCTGAAACCCCCTCACGAGAAGCCTCGGGCCTAGAACATCATGTCACGTTATCTGAGAGGAATAGAAGCGTATTTGCTCTTGGAATTAATCACGGTTAGCGCGACGCCCCGGTTACGAGAGCTCACTCTTAACCAATAACGCAACGAGGGCAGATAAAAGCCCGGCTTAACTGCAACGCCTCTCATCATGTCAAGCCCAGTTTTAGAAGTCCTCGCTGTGAGGTCTGCGTTGGTCACAAGCTAGTCTTGACGATCCTACGTACAACGTGAAGCAATTGGGCTGGAAATCAAGGTGCGCCCTAGTTTGTTCATCTATACACTATTAAGAAAGGTGATGTAGTAATTCGCAAGATAAAGAATAAAGGCTAGGCTAGACTAAATGATTAGTTCATATTCTCCCGGCCCTTCCCACTTGTAGAAATGGCCAAGCGTCGTTGACTCGTTGATAAATATCCACTCCCATTGCAGCCATGGCCCTTGTTTTTTCATGGCATGAAGCTTTCAACTGTAGTATTGCCTAAAAATGAGCAAAGAAATCATTGTGTAGCTTAGGCTGAAGTGAAAGTCTTGGTTGAGGTACTTGCATAGGTCTAGATGGTAATGAAACTAGACATGAACTGTTGGGGATCAACTTTTGCAGCAATGCCACATGCAAACCTGTCACAGCTTTGCTGCTTCGGCCTTTCTTCTTTCCTTTTCCCTATCTCGCAACTTACGTCTCAAGATCTTTCCAGTTGGGCTCTTGGGAATGCTATCAACAAACTCAACTCCTCCCTTCAACCACTTACACCTTGCCTTGTGCTCCTCCACATATCGTTGTATATCTCGGGCGAGCGCCTCTTCGGATTTGGCCTCGTTGTTTGACTTCACAACAAAGGCCTTTGGAGCCTCGCCAGCTCGTGCATCTGGTACTTGGATAACTGCACAGTCTCTCACAGCGGGGTGCGTCAGGAGGTGCGCCTCTAGTTCTGCGGGTGCGACTTGGTTTCCCTGCTCAGTTGGTTAGATACATTACCATGAGTTAACGCTAAAGAACGAGAGATATGGTTACCTTGACTTTGATAAGCTCTTTGACTCGATCAACGACGACAAAATGCTCATTTCCCGTCTCTGACATGCGCACCAACACCTCATCGCCTGTACGAATCCAACGGCCCTCACCATCTTCAAAGAACATCTCCGCGGTAGCTTTCGGGTTGTTAAAGTAGCCCAAAGAAACAGTTGGGCTTTGAATGAGCAGCTCCCCAGGCGTTTCATAGGCGGTGATTTCGTTTCCGTCGCTGTCGACGATCTTGGCCTTGGCTGCTGGTAGTAAAGAGCCCGTTGTGCCCACTTGGGTATCATGTTCGCTGCTTTGTATAAAGACTGTGGATGTCTCAGTCATGCCTAATCAGTGGTTATTATGTGTAGCTTAGTGTTGCTGTCTTCATCCCTTACCATATCCTTGTCCGAGACGCCATTTGGGATATAGCCCCAACAGATCGTCTACTGTTTCCCGTCCTAGAGGAGCAGCACCGGTATACACAAATCTCACACTGCTCAAGTCGTATTTCCGACATATGTCTCTCTTATCCAGCATTTGAATCACAATGGGAGGAACAATTGGCAGCTGCTCTATCTTGAAGCGACTGACTGCACCTAAAAACGACTCGAATTCGAAACGGGGCATAACGATGATTTCGTCTCCGCGGTACGCGCCCAAGTGAGTGATAAGCATGAGTCCAAAGACGTGGCTAAATGGTAACAGTCCAAGCATAATCTGTGTATCGATGCCATCGGCTTTACGTGAGACAGAGTCAAACGTTCGTGTTTGGATAATGCCGGCGATAATGTTATAGTGGGAAATCATTACAGGTTTCTAGTCTTAATCAGCAAGGTACAATCTTTGGCCATTTACGGCAAACTCACAGGCAAGCCAGACGTGCCGCTTGAATACAGTAAATATGCTGTTTGGCGAGCACCTTGGCCGTGTGTCCACTGAAGCTGCGGGAGCGACGGAAGCCTTATTCCTGCTTCAATCAGATCTTCGGTAGTTCTGACTCCTGTGACGGTTGTCGTGCCTGGCATAGGAAGAACAAAGACATTGCTGCGCGCTATGCCAGCAGCGCTAGCTGCCTTGATAGCTGCCTCCAGTAGAGGAACGCAAGTAAAGATTGCTTTTGCGCTAGAAGCACGAAGCTGCTGTTCTAGCTCTGAAGCTGAGAGTGCAGCACTGGACAGGCTCGCGATGCCATTCAGCCGATGAATCGAGTGGGTGAGGGTAATATAATCGATCTGTATCCTACGCGTTATTCCAGTCGATTCGTAGCCGCCAATCAAGAACCACTGACAGTGTTGAAAGAGAACACGGCAATGACTCGATCCCACTCGGTACCAGACTACGAGCTAAGTTGAAGGGCGTGGTCAATGCCTCGAGCAAGATGGTCCTCGCGCAAAATCACCTCGGAAGCGGTGTATGATTTTCCGGTCAGGCCACATGTGTATGGATTTCGAGCTTTCGCGGTAGGATAGCGGCCATAGTCTTCTGAACTCATGAACTCGGCAACTGTGATGGAATTCGGGGGTTCTGAGACATGTCAGCAAATGTTTTGATTGTGCAAGAAGTTTGCATATACCCAGTGGTAGGCCTGCAACCCATGATGGTGGAAGAAAGACCATGATCACCTGTGGAAAACGGATCAGAGGTTGTAAGTCAAGCTGCTAAATTCGGTCCTCTGCGTTTGATCTGATAAGATCTTTATATCTTGGATCTGCGCCTTTTTCCGACTTGACCCCGCATTAGATAACACGTCTTGGCAATCTGCGGGGTTTTATAGACAAGAATTGATGATTTGAGTAGCAATGAATGTGGATAGTTTGTATTTGGAGTCCTGGAGCTTACAGTGACTGCTTTTGCAAGACTGGTGTTGAATGTGGAATGCATGCTCTACGTGGAATATTTGAGCTTAAATCCCGTTAGTATTTGCAAACCTTTGATGGACCAAGCAATGATAACCCTCTTCGATAAAGTTCCTAGCATGGTGGAATGTCTTGACGACCTTGGCACCAGCGAGCTGCTTGTCGGTGTAGATGGGGTGGATGATCTTTGTCTTGTTGTGGGTGACAGCAACAGTGTGCCTTTTCTTCCCACCGCTCCCATTAAGGAACCGATGTAATGTTGTAATTAAATGTAATGGTATAGTATAGTGGTGATGCTTTCCATTAACCTCATATGGCGAGCTACTCGTGTCTATACCTCCACTTGGCACGTCGATGCAGACTAATATCTCCCGATACAAAGCTATTGAACATGCCGTAAAGCCCTCCTATAGGCCATCTTCCAAGTAAAGCCAGAGACCAATTCTCGCTTTTTCCGTCTTGACGCCCCAAGTCAACTTTCTTCACCTTATCATATACGGTCGGCAGAGTCGTCGCAAAGTAGCGCTCCCTTAGAGCCTGGTACCAGGGACGGTCGTACAATTTCCAAAATTCCTCTTCGGTGTAAAATGTTTGCGCATATAGCCATTTTCGACCGCCCAACTCTGCCAACTTTTTCTCTAGAGCGCGATTCTTTGTCACAAATTGCTCTCGACTCGAAGGCCCCCAACCCCACACACCAATGTTAAGCATAGGCTCAGATATACCCGTCTCATCAGCACTATTTCCTCTCAGCGCGTTTGGCTTGTAGGACGTAACAGGATGGAAAGTTGGCATTTTGCTACCTTTCAGAGGACATAACCACAGTGGCCAAATCCCCAACTGACCGTCCACCCAATCAATAAATGTCTCGGCCGTGTCGTATGGGAGTGCTAGATCCTGAACCACGAATTGCTCAGAAATACGGCTGGCGTGTAAGGCATGGTAAAGTGTCCGGGTATGAGAATAGTCATCCAGAAGCCAGCGGAAGAATTTGTTAAATGGGACAAACTTGAAGTAAGTGTATCCTTGACGACCGACCCAGAAAGCCGCTCTGTCGTAGCGAAAGAGATACTCGCCGAGTGGTATATACTCTATGGCAGTCGAAGCTGGAAGGAGACGAATCGTCGTGTCTTGTACGTGAAGATAGAACCATGGGTCTTGGGCGTTGCTAAAGGTTCGTACGGGGGACTCAGTAGGTTTGATGTTTGTTAATTGGCCTGTGATGACAACGCCATGGCTTTTTGAGTACATGATTCCATCGATGTAGTCGACCTTGGGATCTTCACACTTCCTTCTGATCTCCGAGATGGCAGTAGCAACGCTGTCAACTCTGTGGTATGACGTCTTGACAAACCGCTGCGCCTCGACAAGCCGCAGCTCCAGCATGGTCGTGATGCCCAAAGTACCAGCAGCACCAGCGGCGCCATGAAAAAGGTCCTCACGCTCCTGTCGTGACGCCCTGACAATATCGCCATTGCCGAGTATTATTTCCACAAAGTTGATAGTGTCATTGAAAAAGCCATGTCGAAACGAGCTGCTCTCTCCCGACGTTCCCGAGAACCCGCCTCCTGCAGTGATGCCTGGGAACTCCATGACTACAGGGGGTATGAGCCCGTATGGCATTGTGGCCTCGACCAGACGATCCATGGGTACATTGGGCTCCACGAGACAGGTCCGTTTCTCTGCATCGACTGAGAGAACATGAGAGAGCGTGCTGATATCGACAATATTGGCATCTGGGGCGTGGCGAGGCCGAGTACTGTTTGAAGAGCCATGAAATATCCGATACGACTGGCCGAGTTTGTAAAAGATCCGGATCTTCTCGGCCACGTCTTGTACTGTCTTTGCGTGCCTATCCATGGCATAAAGTATTGTTCGGCTGTTGCCAAGGTTCTTAGAGGAAGAGCGGGCAACTATCCTTCATATCTCTTCGGGAGACTTGGCCATTGCCGCGAGAATACTACACACAAATACATCAGGTGTGTTTGGTGCAAGGATCGGAAAAGAGCTTGCCATTCTTTATTAAATCGGCAAGCGAGTTCATATCTGAGACAAGTGATGAGAGCGAAGGTGCGGTGAGGGAGAGTGCAGAAAACCCGACGTACAGTCGCGAGTTGTGTGACATCTCTATGCACGTTCCCGCATTTGACCGATATGGCTATTGTGATAGACGTAGGGAGCTACAGTACAAATGTCAGACAATTGTCTGATACAATTGAGTCTATCGAATCTAGATTCCGGCCCGAGTCCTAAGATCTGCACACAAAGCAACGCCTTCTATCCACGTGGTTTCATCTTGGTAGCACATATCTTCCTCGGTTACTGTCTTGGACCATTGAAGTCTTACCAAACACCAGGAATGAAGCGCCAGGGCACACGCCGGCAATATTCAGTCCAAGCAGCACCGTACTTGGCTGCACACTTCTGCTCATCCCGAATACATCGATGGATCAGTAACATGGTCATCCACACCGCGTAACTCCAGACCACAGCCATTGTGCTACCGACCAGCGCACACGTACTGAAGCTGAGAAAAAGGTCACCCACGTAGTTTGCATGCCGTGACCATCCCCACCAGCCGCTGCAGAGAAGCAGACTGGTATGCTGCTCCCCGTCTGAAGTCCGGAACGATGCTACTATGCACTCTGCCGGCTTGCCCCAAATCTTGCATTTTCCACCAGTTTGCCGCACTTTGTCTTTTTGATAGTTGACGGAACGGAATAGTACGTAGCCCGATACTCCGAGGGTAAAGAAGAAAGCTAAATAAGGCGTCGAGGCTGAAGTCGGGTACAGACCCAGGTATTGCCCTTGTATCGTATAGGTGGCGGGTAGAAAGCAAAAGCAGCCGTAGGAAAGATAGAAGCCGTAATGGTCGTGGGCGATATCAATCGTGCGCAAATACCAGGACTCGTTTATGTAGAAGTCGACTACATAAAGAGTCTGCAGAGTAGTGACGAGGATCAGCGATGGCTCAACATAGCGCTGCTTTTGGTATTGATATGCCATATTAGAAAAGTCTCTAGAAGGTCAGATGTGTAAGTATTGGCCACAACAGTCATAAAGACAAGCTTACATCAGAGTCCAGATCATCATTCCAAGTCTGCCATTACTGAATTGTTTGAGGTCACACTTGTCACCGAAACGTGGATTCAACTCAATGCCCATATAAAAGTCATACAATGAGTTTCCTGGAGTTCCGTTAGTACGCACTGCGTTGCGAGTATTGCAAGAGCAACATACCGCTAAATCGCCTATCTTCCTTATGAGTTGGCATCGCGTATGCTTTGACAAATGCTAACGCCGAGACAACAAAACCGGCGAAATTCATAGTCCCAATCAATCTGCTCCAATTCCGCGGTATGAAGCCAGGGTCCAAGATACCAAGCCAGCTAAGGGCTCCGTATAGGAGGTGAGTGACGATCCAGGCCGAAAGACCGTTGATTTGGTAAGAGAGAAGGTGACCAGCTGGAGTATACTGGCCCCTGTGGTCCTCTCCAGGAAGGTAGTAGTATAGGACTGCCTGCAAGCCTATCCAGCAAACGACGGCAGCAATGCCCTTGAGAGTAACTTGTGGGCCATACTGAGCGCAAATTGTCCAAAATCCATGCTCCTTAACAGCAGCTGTAAAGAGTGAAAGAGAACCCTCATACTGAGCCAGGGTGATGAAGATGGATATGGATGCCATCGGTGCAAGAAAGAGCGGCAAAGCTGCGAACAGTGACCGAGGCCATGACCGTCCGAGTCCTGCACGACCCCATGGATCGAAGTCAGGGAGAAGTTGAGATTCAGTCTGCTCAATTGGTCGGTGTTTCCGCGGCTTGGTGATGGTGGTTGTAGAGCCTGCTCGAGACGTTCCTTCAGCGTTTCGTGCCATGGCTAAGCTTTGATGACGGGTTTTGTGAATGAGCGTTTCTCTACGATTGGTGAATGAGATTATCGTGAGGAATGGATCGGGAATAGCGACTTGTAGTACAAACAAAGTCGAGGGATGACCTAATGATCAACGCAGAGTTGGTGGCTGGATGCCAATGACATCGTCATCGATTAGCGTGCGATCTACGCAAGAATGTGGCTTGCTCACTAAAGTTGGAATGTTGGCTTATGTTTGTCTAGACTGAAGTTATGCAACGCGTGTAGCTCCATTAAACGGGCGCCTTGAGGACTACTGTATGGCTAATCTACTCGTATGCCAAGCTTGAAAGGTGTTGGGCCAAGACATGGCGGGCTGTACTATTCAATGTCTTGGATCACGAGGTGAATCAGCTCAAGGGCATCGTGTTGCTTTTCGTCATGTATTGCCGCTGGAGAACAGGCTTCAATGACCCGTACAACTGAGACTTGGTTACACGTACGGGTCTTTGTTGGTGACACTAAATTATCTTGGAGACGCGTTGGGAGTTGACACACCGGTTTCCAGATGCCAAACAAAGGAAATATAGGTGCGGGGACACAGATAGAAGGTCGAATATACTGCTTCACCTGTGCTACTTCGATGAAATGTATTGGTCTTCCAAACTTAACTGCCGTGCTAGACGATCTTGATCGTGTAGCCGTTAGACCCATCCCATTCCATGTAGAATTTCTCCTTGATCGCTGTGTCCTTCCAAGCTCTCTCCCTCAACTTGGCCAATGGTGTGAATAAGGTCGTCAGATTAGCACAATCCCTGTAAACAGATGCCCACGACCAGCTGGGCACAACTCGCAGCTTGGGTGGTTTTGATTCGGTCTCTGTATACCAGAGGAGATACAGAAGAAAAGCCGGTTGATGCCATACCCCAGCCAGGTACTGTTCTCTGGACACAATGGCTGTCATTTGTTCAGTCACGCCGTCAATGGCGTTCAGCTTGTCCGTCTCGACGTAGAGAAACAATTCATCACTGTCGCTATCCAATCCATCCCTAGTAAGTATATCTGCGTATACATGCTTGAAACGGTAGTCTTCCACAGACTGAACGCAGCTGCAAACCCAATAACGAAGGAGCAGAAGTTACACTCGGCCGCGATTTTGGCAGTATTCTGGCCCATTTGCGGTGGCGTCTTAAAAGCACTCTACGCTCGTTCATGGAAAGGAACTAAACCCTGCAAGCCATCTGCGTCAAAGGTCGCGCTGGTAAAAGCCAAGGCACGTTGACAGGGCTCGCAGAGCTTGGTCGACATGGTTCGTCAGACCTGATGATCTGATCTGATCTGTCTGGGGAATCATGCATGTGTTAAGTGAGATTTCAGGTGAGCCAAGGGAAATTGGGCGGGGACAAGGTGCCTAAGGGTCAGAGATGCTAGGATCTAGTGAAGGGACTATCCATGGGTGCGTAAGATGGAACAGGACAAATCTCCGAGTATGCATTTGGATTGAGCAAGCAGCTCACTGGAGTTTCGGTAATAATAAAAGAACCTAATGGCACAGCTACTAGCATCCAGCTTTTCAGGATCTGTAAAGTAGGGATTGCCTGCAGTCATGCTTCTGAACAATACCCATATGTTATGGACCAGAAGGAAGCTAGCTGATGGTGTGTCCATGCATGGGCAGCTTCGCCCTGCACAAAGGGGCGATAGGACGTAATGCGGTCCATCCACCCGAAGTCTATGCAGAGCTATCAACATCGACGGCTGTAGTGACTGCTCCAAGATCTTGGTCCTCGTTATCAGACGGATCCTCCCATCCCTCGCGCTCGTCCTTGGGCATTCGAACAAAGACAATATCCAAAACCAGCCCGAGCAACGCAATACCAGCTGCAAAGCACAGGGCAGCCCGATACCCCCTCACCTCATCCTTGCTGGAGGTTCCAATTTCTGTTTCAATGGTTCCTGCAAAGCCTTGCCCCAAACTGTTCCCATACAAGTTGAGAGTTCCGATCAGACTGCTTGCTACGCCCTGCTGGCGACGACTGACGCTGTTGCTCGCAATGACTTGAGCGGCGACATATACAAGATCAGGACAGAAGCCGTAGAGAAGCATGGCGGGAAAGACCTGTGCCCAGTATGTTTGATGGACGGGCATAGTTGCCAGGAGAATATTCGCCACGAGTGTGACCGTCACGCCAATGGCCATTATCCACTGAGCAGCGACACGGGGGATAAGCCATGCTGCAACAAACACAGCTACCAGTGAGCTGAGGCCAAAGGGAACAAAGCTGTATCCTGTCTGAAGGACAGAAATGTTTCGCAGAAGTTGCTGCCAGGCTATAGAGTACCAAAGCCCAACGCCAAATGCCATATAGCTTAGCAGCACGACAAAGACCAAGGCGGTGAACGTCGGTGCACGGAATATCGACAGCGGCATGATGGGGTCTCTGGCGTATCGCTGCTCCCAGATGAGGAATGCGACGAAGAGAAGAACCGAGACAATCACGAGAGCAATCTCATAGGGGGTGTTCCAGCCGACTGACGGTGCTTGACTATAGAGGTTTAGGTGTTGTTGGCGAATCTCAAGCAAATAATGCACTTACTTGCACACCACGTTGAAGAGCAAAAGACTGCCCAGTCCCATGAAAATACCGGGCAGGTCAATGTGGCCACCTTTATCGGCAGGCGTTTCCTTAGGTATGAGGTATGCCAACCAGGCCAGATTAACGACAGAAATGCCAGCGCTTTTGCCATGTTCAGTGACCTGGATCATTGACGGGCAGATGGAAACTCACATAAGAACAAAGAGCCACATCCAGCTCACCATCTCTACGAACACACCGGTAAGAAGCCCGCCAATCAGCGCACCCAGCGGAGGCGACGCTGCGAAGAAGCCTAAGACGACGTTGCGCGATCGACCAGGCGGAACCATGGTAGTGAGTATCGAGACAGCATTAGGCATAAAGACGCCTCCACCAACACCTGTCAAGGACCGGATGGCAATAAAGGATGGATAAGTCTTGCAGAAACCGTTGACCAAGGAGAATAGAGTGAATATTGCACACCCAACTAGCGTCAGTTGCTTGTGTCCGTAAATGGCACCGAGACGACCAGTGACTAGAACAAATGCGCCTTGGGTGAGTCCATAAGCTTTGTTAGATCTGTATATAAGAGGTTTTGTGAGCTGGTACTTACGGATACGATGCAGCCATCCAATTGGCTTGGCCAGGACCGGCATCGTGTCCGAGGTCTTTGCTCAGAGAAAGGCCACCGGCGAGAGTTACGGAGTTGGAGATGAACTTTTACATCATCTTAATTAGAACCACTATGAGACCATGAAAGAACAAGGTACCTGAACGGTGTTGGCACAAACCAACAAGGCTGTAATCAACCGTCGTGATGCCGGACTTGCTGTAGAGGTCGGAACGGCTTCAAACACACGTCCCGCTTGACGTGTTTCTCGCTGAGTGGCAAGTTCATTGTTCTGGATCTGCGAATCAAGAGAGATAGTCTCAACCGGAACCTCGAGCGTAGTCTGAGTAGTAGCCATTTTGTGTCAAACCAAGAATGACAAGCTATTTATTATATGCTATGATGCGGTTTAAATCTCAAAGAGATAGATCAAAGTAATGGACCAAGAGGCCACAATGCAGGACGTAATAATGTTTTCGACAGCGGGGAAGAGGCCAGACAAGGATTTATAAGTTTGAGACTGCAGATCTATACCGTTCGTTAAAATAATTCGGTTAAATTCCAACGTGGTCTTGTTTGGTAAACAACTGCATGACAACGTCACCGACTTGTCTGACGGGGTTGGTCAACGTAGAGATCACGTTCTCGTGACGAATAGATGCCCAAAACCTACACTTTAAGTATACTCCAATCACGGAGAATGTGTGGTTCCCTACATCATTCACTTTTCCTTCATTTCCCTGTCCATAATCAGCAAGTTCTATTCCGCTTTGACACCGGACTTGGTAACTTCTACTGAGTTCTATGAAATAATCCGGGTATTGTACCCATGCCTTGGTAGCATCGAAATACGACTGAATTTCACCTCTGTCCTGATATATACTCATATATCGCATTCAAATACACCAATATTGTATTATAGAATCAAAACCATACACCAAGTGCTATTCTTATCCATCTTAAAACAGCTTAGCCTCATACTTGCCCGTCAGCGGCACATCGAGGGTTAGGGTTAACTTCTTGTTCTTTGCATCGTAATCAGCATCCTTGGCTCCCTTGGGCTTGGATTTGACACCGAGAACAGTAATCGTCTCAATTCCCACTCCAGCATCATACTCAAACGTGCCATCCATGCTCAGCTTGCCCTTTGCATACTTGAAGTCAATCTCGGACACGGCGTCCTGAACAACTGATACTCCATCATCAAGATACAACGATCCTTCTGCGGCACCATCAAGCCCAGGGGCAACAACAAGATTGAAGCCCTTCTTGCGCAAGGCGGTAGTGGTGTTTGCACTCTCGACGCGCTGGGGATAGATAATGCCACCCTTGTAGTGAAGCTGGATGTCAGTGAGTTCAACCTCGGCAGACTCGTACTGGCCTCGCCCTCGAACAGGCTTGCCAGTGGACCAATCGTAGAAGATGTCATCAGGAAGGTAGTACTCTAGACTGGTGCTGTTCTCCTTGGTCACGGGGCTGACGAGAATACCATCGCCGTAGAAGAACTGGAGGTCAATCGAGTATGTGTTCTTGTCGTTGGGGTAGTTGAAGAAGAGCGGGTTGAGAGTAGGAGTACCGGTTTGGTTCTGCTTGTAAATGGCGGTATAGATGTAATCAACTGAATTTGTTAGTAATTCCTCATGCATGAGGGGCTGTGACTTACGGAGCTGGTATCGGATAGAGATTCCATTGCGGGCAGCTTCGGCAACCTTGGGCCATCGATAGAACTCCTGAGACTTAGACGAGATCTCGGCGTGGTTACGGAAGAAGGTGTAGAAGCTACCCAGTGTTGCCCATCTATACGATTGTTAGCGTACCACCATAAGATACCGCGGACAACTCAGAGCTTACCTCGCGCAGAGCGTCTCAGTGACGTTGCCACCGAAGCCGCAGACGTCGGCACCAACAACCGGGATCTGATAGAGAGATGCAAACTGCAAGATCTGGCCGATGGAGAAGCGGTACTGAGCCCACACAGAAATGTTATCTACCTCAGTTAGCACACATCATTTATGTAGACAGGTATAATATTCTTACCTCCGAGCCAATGTGACACATCCTTGCCGGAGCCAGCAAAGGTACTTCTCGTAATGACAAGAGCACGTTCATCAGGCCGTCTAGCACGCATAGCATTATGCGAGCGCGTCGACATCTGCGCCCCGTACAAGTTATGCGTATCGTACTGCAGATAGTCTCCGCTCTGCACAAGGTCTGTGTCAGTTGTGCCATCAGCCAGTGTGGGACCTGCGCCGTTCTGAATCATGTATGGCGGCTGGATGAGTTCTCGGTTGGGAAGACCCCTGCACTCGTCGGGACCACAGCCCGAGCCTGTCCTTTTACCGCTTTGCCATCCGGAACCAGGTCGACCATAGTTGTTTTGGCCCCATTGACGGTGAGAAGAACGCCAATGTCCAACGCCACGGTTACGTCGTGTGAGAGAATGTGTAGAGCGCTTGGCGAGTGTGACTTGGCGTTTCTCAGAGCCACGAGAAGACTTAGGCTGCAGGCTCTCGGGGAATCCGGGGATAGGAGCAGGAGGCCCGTCTCGGACTGGCGGAGGCTTGGGAGGGTCGCCGTCAATCTCGGCGAAGCGCTCGGGGGTCGTGTTGTTGCCAGGATAAGGTCTGTTGAAGAAGTTCGCAGGTTCGTTCATATCGATCCAGAGGGCATCGATATCCGGACCATGTTCACCGTCAAAAAAGTTGATAAACAGCTCACTCCAGTACTTTTGTGAGTTGGGATTGAACCAGTCAGGGAACAAACTCGGGCCAGCCCACACAACGCCCTTGTAATCTGAACCATTGGGCTCCTTGAGAAAGGTGTCGTACTCAAGGCCTGAATCTAGAGCTGGGTTGGATGACTTGTAGTACACGGCAGGATCAACCATGACGATGTAGTGCTGATCCCGCGCATGGATCGTATCAACGAGGTCTTTGTACAGGTTGCTGGGGAATCTCTCAGGGTCAATTGTGAAGGTTCTTCGACGGTCCATATAGTCTATATCGGTCCACATGGTCTCTAGAGGAATATTGTGTGACGAATAGTTGGCTACAACAGCAGCAACCTCGTAGACATCCCTGTAGCCGTATCGACACTGGTGAAACCCGAGGCCCCAGTAGGGCGTCATGAGAGGAAGCGTTGTAATTTCAGCGTACTGCCGGGCGACATCACGTGGAGAGGGTCCAGCAATGAAGTAGAAGTCGAGGATACCGCCAATGATGTTGTACTCGAGGTATTGTTGGCCCTTCTTGTTGTCGATGTAGACGTCCATGCCGTTCGAGTTGAGTAGGAAAACGCCATGGGTGCCCTCTTCCCGATGATCAAAGTAAATAGGATGAGCTCCATAGAGGTTCTGGCCCGGCGGACATGAATATGCATCCCTTGCATAGATTGTCCTGGTGTAGTTTGTGGTGTTGAGCATGAAGGGGTCGCTATGCTCGCCGAGGCCGTACAGGTGAGGTCTCTGTGGCAGCTTGGTCTTTATGTAGACATACTGGCTCTCAAAAACAAGCTTGCTACCTGACGTGTCAAAAAGGATTTCGCCAGTGTCGGAACGAGTTACAGTGAAGGAAAAAGGGTCGGCCTTGAAGTTGAACTTGAGGTTGGAGTTCTTGGGCGAGGCCCACTGGCCATAACCGGGGCGTGGGAAGATGTCATCGGGGACTTGGTAGACGGTGTTGTTGGTATCTAAGATCTTGACGTGCAAGCGATCTTGCGTCTGATACTCGACTTCAAGCTTCAAGTCGGGGAGATCGGTGCCAAAGACGTTGCATGCCTCTCCCGCGAGGGATAGGTCGGCGTAGAAGCCGGAACGCGTCTGCCAGTGTTTGGTGGCTTTGTACCCCGGACACTTGGAGAGATCCTTCTCAAAAAGGTCTCTGCGGGGTTTGTCGAGCGCATCAACGCCAGCTTTGCTTTGGGCGAGGACGGCGCCGCTCAGCGCCACAGCCGAGATGAGCAGCTGTTTGAGGAACATGGTGAGGCGTTGCAGGAAGAGCTGGTTGTCTGAAGATCAACTCTCGGCTCACTGCAAGGCCTTATATACGCCGTTTGAAGCTCGCTTTCGAACTCTCGTCACTCTGCATCTCACCCCAAGGCGGAGTCTCCGCTGCTTGGTGATTTACGCACAAGGCTGGTGTGGTGGAGATGCCGCAAAACAGCCTTTTCTTACGGTTCTTCTCAGCGTCATTACTACAACTAAAGCATATTGCCCTTGTTATGGCCGAGAAAAGAGCCGGGACCAGGTTTCGTCGCCTGATGTGGTACAAGGATGCAGTATGATGCGGTGATCTTCAGTGCACTCTTCCCTTTGCGGGGTTCGGGGCACATCAGATCCCCAGATGTTTACGTCAAGCTAATCTCTAGCTAGGGATTAGGGAGAATTAATCGGTTATTCTTTCAACGGTTGCATATAGCGCTGGTGATCGTTTTGCTTTAATACAGGTTGCTTCTTCAAGTTTCGGCCCGACAATATACATAGATATGAGATTTTTAAGTGCTGATAAAAGCCATTGACGAATTCAGTACTACCCTTGCTACGATATCCAAGGAAAGTTTATCCTTTACTGGTAAATGTTCAGCATCCACGTATCACCACAGCGCGCCCTACTCCCCTCTTCTGCGCAATCATTGGCCTGACCTCGGCCACCGACTCGGAGACACTCTTTTAGCTTGCTTTAGTTCCTGACAATCCCCAGGTCCGAGCCCTGATTCCCATGGGGAAACGAGTAGCGTATGGGGAAATCGACGAGACCCTTGCCGGCTGATCGTGGTGATAGAAATGAGCAGCGCCATCTAACTCAAGTATAGAGCAGCCATGCCATATTATTCTGTCAGTCAGTAACACCACTATTTTTGCCAAGTCGCAGTTATCTCGGCCGATTATGTCAGTCATCATTGTCCGTGCAGTGCAACTGATGATCTGACGACACAACCGGGGATAGCTTCTTTAAGGGGCTTCCCCGCTTTGCGATATTAAAAACACTAGAATTCTCTAAGTTAACATCTATAGTTATTTTATCTATAGAGATAACTTATCTTTCTATTAACCATTCTTTATTAAAATTATAAAAGAAGTGAATTTAAATAGTTATTTTAATATGAATGTGAAAAATCAACATCATCTTCTTAAAGAAGAGTA